>JAWWEQ010049728.1:240258-324797 GCA_035583055.1 Torymus tubicola
ACCCAACGCCCGCCCCTGCGACCCCGTTCTTTCCCCCCCCCCCCCCCCCCCGTGTCTTGACTCTACATTTTGATGGAATTTTTAAATCAGCTCCAATTGCGTTAAACAGCGCCGGGAGCCGTCACGGTAGTCATCTCATCATCACCCTTCTCTCTCTTTCTCTCTCATACACACGCTACGAGCTTACTCTCTCTCTCTCCCTGGGTAACGCGAGATCTGCCTAAGCGACGCCAGGGCGTAATTGCGCGGCGGGCGGCCTGGCCCTAGCGAAATTGGAAAGAAAAGTGCCGGGGCGTGAAAATTTCAATTTTTTTTTCTTCACGGCAATGTCGAAACTACGTTGTAATTCGACGTTTATTAAAGCGTTGTCTTGCGTCTAGAGGGGGGAGAAGAGGGCCGGAGCTGGTGATTCGTTTGGTGTTTAGGGAGATTTTATTTGGTTGCTGGACTGAATTCGGGTGGAATTTAAAAATACAATTTTAAAAGTAGTAATGATATTAAAAAAAATGGACGATGACAACGAGAAAAACATTAACATCGAGTTAACGTTTTTTTGTGAGTAACAGTGCGGGTTATTGTGCATCTGGAATAACGACTCATAATATACAAACATTTTGTCTCGTTTTCCGAAAGGTTCAATATTCCATATGAACGTGAATTGGCGTTTTATTACGCGACAAATCGAATCTTCATTTTTCCAAAAATAGTAATACTCGCACACGCGTAAATATGATATATGCTAGTTTTTTCCTTCGAGACAGTAAATCAAGGTGGTCTAATTTTTAAAAATTCTTTGCTCTCAAGCATATCTTACCGCGCGACGCAAAAATAGGTGTATTTCTTCATTTTCTCGGCGCCGCCTGCGCGCTGTTATATCTTAATTTCGTCCTCTTCGTGGCACAATTTTTCAAAATCATTTTTCCGCTTGAATTATTCTCGCCCTTGTATAAAAAAACGCAGGTACAGCGATATACTGCGTATATATAAGAGAAAAAGTTGTATACGGAAAATCGCAAAGCCTCATCTAAACACCTACACACGTATAGTAGTGCTACAACATGTGTGTGTGTGTGTTTTCGACGGCAGTCTGATGCTAATCGACTCCCTGCCGCGCAGTGTTTATGCACGCCGCCAAACACATCCATTGTATACGCGTGTGTGTGTATGTATGTGTACATGTGTAAATTGGGTTTAACCTCGTTTTGACTTACATTAGGAGGGTGGATCTAGGGGAAGAATTAACGATGAGAAAGTTCGATGCGCGATATATAGGGTGAATAAAGGAGTCGGAGTTTAGATGTCTCCTCTAATAAAGTCGACGCGTTTATAGAGGAATAAATATACTAGTCTATATTGGATTTGTTGTTATTTTTAAGTCAAGTTGAAATTTTCAATCGTGATTATGTAATCATACACACAGGTATACCTTTACAGGAATACCTAAAAATTTCTTTTTTTTTTCAAACATCACCTATCACGTCACTTCACTCCAACCGGCGAAAAAAATCTCCGGCCTTCATACAAACCTTCCATTCATTCCGAATTTTTACCAACTCTGTCGAGCCCCGCACGTCCTCAAAACAGCGTTATTTTTCGATCCACGCTCGCGTACGAGTTTCGAGTACCGGGTAATCCCTTTACGCGGCATTAATCGACTGTCCCGCTCTCGTGCGTGCGCGCGCGCTTTTTAATGGCCACGTGACGCGCGATTGCGCCGCCGCGGCTCGTTTAATTCAGTGCCGCGCACGCGCGCGTAATTAACGGTAATTACCGCTGCTACTGCTGCTGCTGCTGCTACTACTGCCAGCGGCGCGACGGATTTTTCGCCGTCGATGAGCTTTCGTCCCTGTGTTTTAGCAAGTTGTTTTTTTTGACGATCTTTTTATTTACTAAACTACGGTAAATCTTTCACATAATACGTCTATAATATTTTGATAAAGTACAAAAAGTGATTTGTAAATTCTCGTGGCATGTGTTTTTTGCGCAATCACCGTGTACACAAGTAAACGTAATTTATTCGCTTGTATGCACGCGCAAAAGCAACGCAATTAATTAAACAATGCGTTTGTCGAAATTTACTCTCGCACAGTGCACGAAAATCAAAATACTTTTGTTGCTGCTGTTGCCGTCGCGTGGTCGTAAAGTTTTTCATTCACAGCAGTGAAATGCCGGGCTCACAAGAACGAACGAACGGGGTGTTTTGACAAACTTCTCGAATTTTACAAAGGCGTAAAAATAAAAATAAGAAAAAACAGAGAACATTAACAGCGTTATAAATCGCGCTGCCGTAACGAGTTGACGTCAGAGGGTTGCTCGAGACTGCGTCGGAGCTACATTGACGTCAAAAGATGTAACTTTTCGGAACTTTCGTCAGCTCGAGACTGTATTCAACAGTGGCAAATGAAAAATTTGGATTGAAGCTGCTGGCTGGGATTGCAAGTTTGTTTTTCAAGTGGAGTCCGTATGTCGTGTCTTTTTTCAGACGGTGTGGTATTGAGTATCAGCGAGTTTTATATGCGTTGTACATATTTCATTAAATAATTCTGTATAAAACGATGGTTATCTGCTTTAGTAAATCATTAAAAAAGGGTAAACCTAATTTTCGTATTGAAAGTATACTACATATGCTTATAAGCAATTATAATATCACCAAAAATCTCTTCACGCTCAGTCCTCCTCTCTCAAAACAACGACTCACGCTCAGACAAACTACCCACCAACTCCTTCTTCGTTTTCCTTACCCCCTTCCTTCCCTGTGCAATCAGCAAATCGAGCTCACTTCTCGGATTAAGTGAATTTTCTCGCTCGCGCACGCGGGAAGTTTCGATAGTTAAGAGATCCGCGGACGTCGGAGTAATTTTCGCGCGTCTCCGCGTCTTCTTCTTCGTCTTCTTCTCCTCCTCCTCCGCCCCTCGGCCGAGTCCATGTCACTCTGCTATTTTCTTCCCCTGGTGTTGCGCGCGGAGCTTAAACTACTTCGCGTCGAGTTTTCGAGCGATCTAAAACTGCGCGATGTTTTGATTTAGAGGAAGTCGGCACCGGTTGGGGGTCATTGGATTTTGAAGCGAGAAAAAGTTGCCGAAAGGAATTTTTAAGCGTAAAAGTTTTGGACAAAACAAAGTGCTTTTTTATTTATATACCGTTGGTAATGATCGTTCGTTAAATTCAAGTAACTTCAATTTTATGCAGTAAATTTCTGTAAAAAATTTATTATAGTAACAAGAACATGTGCATTTTATATTATAATATATACATGAAATATGTGTATAGAAAAAGATTATGTAATTTCATCCTATATAAAACAATGTTTTTATACAGAAAAAGCGCAAACTCTTCTTGCGTAAACTACGCATCGAGCGATCTTAAAAACCTCACACGTGTGAATATCTCCTCCTCTTACGCAAGACAAACCCGAAAAAGTGCGAACGCGTTCGATCAAAACTTTCGGCATCGTAACGAGCGCATTTCCCCCCTCTATATATCGCGCGACTTGGTAATTCGATCGCGAACTTTGACGATCGCCGTCGACTTTTTTTCTCCCTCTCTCTTTCTCCTCCTCGTCGTCGTCGTCCTCGCGCGCGCGCTTTGACTTGTAAACTACTTGGGTGGCGCGGGTTTGGTTTGCGCCGAGATTTTCTACCTGTTTTCCCAGAGATTTGCCAGTGTGTGTTTTTTTTTCTCGTGGAAGAAACGTCGATAGGTTTTTTCGATGTTTGAACATAGGAAAATATGCGCATGCGAGAAGTAAACACGTTCATTTCATGTAGAAATAAAACAACGTTTTACTTCGTTCCGTAAACCAGGAATGTTTGCTTTATTTATTCCTTATAGTATAGTAAGCTTGCACGACCGTCTTTGTCCCTTTATACTTATAAAACATTCCTTCAAAGTTATTTTAGTACATTAATTAATTCGTTGTTCAACATAAAATCATCCCGCAGATGGGCTAATTATGAATGCAATTAGTCTGCTTTGACGTCTGCGCGCTCTCTCTCTCATTGTCACGTACGCGTACGCGTTTTAATAAACACCATCTTCTCTTGTTACGGTATAAACATAAAATAAAAATCGCGCGAGATGGATTTGTAATTCAACCTTTATTTAATCAACCATAGTTTGACTCTTTCACGCGTATTAAACAACAAAAATTTCGCTTTTACACAGTTTTAGATATAAAAAACTAGGTATATAGGGACACTACACAGTGTATTATTCGCTAATCCAGGGCTCATACATACCTCAACGCTCATTTTCTCACTTTGTGACGCACATGTGACGTTTACCCGATGCCGTACAATTTCTCATATTTTTTTCAAAAAACAGACGCGCGTGACTAATTACAAATGATATTATATATTGTAAGAGAGAATCGGTAAAAACCTTATCCGCGCAATAAATGCATATAATAGTCTGGGTGCGCTGCCCCTTTTCCGCTTTTAATCAGGCAGATAGACGCTGCTACGCGATTCGAAAAGGAGGGAAGAAAAAAAAGAGATTTATCATTGCACTCGTAAAATCGAGTTTTATCCTCTCTGGCAAAGGCACGCGCCGATCGATGCACAGTACCCGCGCTCTCCTGTCTTACGTAATTCCGTTTTTTTTTCGTTTCGCTGCCTTACTCTCCACGCGTATAAACATAAATTAGAAAACGCATAGCGTCGTGGATTATTCGAGAGAGTTTAATAAAGCGACGATTTATCGGTCGTATACGTAAAGGCCCAACGCGCTGACGTCATAACTCTTCGCGCGGCGTTAAACGCATACGTTGTGTGTATATATATATATATATATATAAGCAAGTTTAGCGCGAAAGCTAAAAGTTTGTTTATGCTTTCGTTTGATCCGAATCACACTCAAGTGTGTGATGCACTGGTTGACAAACGTTACGTCTGAAAGAAAGTAAGTCGGTGTCCGACACGACCTGGCCCTTATCTACTAGCAGGAAGTGCGTGGGACACACGGCGAGTTTTTCGCAAACTTTCTTGCGAACAACCCGTTTTTCGGGACTTAATTTTCTTCGGCTCGTCATTCTCAAATTCTATAACTATATGTTAATAGTTTGCTAAATAATGTTAGCAGAAGACGTTTACGGTACTGCATGCCACTTAAGTTTACAGCGCAGTTTGGTTATTATAATTCGTGGCTCTCGAAGTGCGATATAAGTTGAAAATTGCAAACTTGAAATTGCTCGTGTTTCTTGAAACATTGACGAGTTGTGCAAAGTTATTTCCGCTTTAATGATGTACCATAGATTGTCTACTAAACATATTTCTCGAACGCGAAAAAAAATTTTATATACGAGGGGAATGAAAAATTTACGGTGGTATATATATGAATTACGATTGACGCTGTAACTCTGGTTAAAATTTTACAAATGTAAATTTTACGAATATGCGAATATCGATGCGAGTATATGTTTGTATGTAAAATCTGAATAAATTATATTTTTACGTGCGGGCTAAAATATATCAAGAAAAAATATTTTTGAATAAATCTGACAATTATTCACCCTACATATTTACACGATTTTGTTATATCAAATATCTGCAAATTTCTATAAACTTTCGCATATATCTCTGCAACGAATTTCATTTATTTTCGCTCAAGATCGAATGACAACAATACAACACGTTATCCTTCTTTCATCTATTATTTTTCATTCACATGGACAGCTTTTGTACACACAACCATCTATACTCATCAACCAATACTCTTAAAAAAAACCACCCCAAACATCATACATGCACATTAAAAAGAAAATCATCCATCCGATCGACCGATAAAATATTTTTCCCCTCGATCAGTTATTCAATCAACTTCAATAATATAAATCCCCGAAAATTACCTTATATCACCACCTGCCGACAGGTCCATCCTCTCGCTCTTAGACTGCAGTGTACATCTCTCCACCTCTTGGCACCCGTACTCTCTCTCTCCCTCTCTTTCTCTCCTCTGGCGATGACGCAGTCGTCCACGTCACGTACTCTCTCGCGGTTACGCACACATACACACCCCCTGTACTACGTGCGTGTATGTGTGCGTAAAAAGCGTGATCGCGGCGTGTGTGCTACCGCGCGGGGCTCCGGCGCGCGACTGCGATGCCGAGCCCGGGGCGCCGCGCGGCCGCAGCAGCCGCCTGCTACCCCCTCCGCGTAGCCTCCCCCTTCGACGCGCGCGCGCACCACTGCTCTGACGCCTCATCCTGTACGTGTATGTAACTGCGTCTGTGTGTGGCTGTTACAACTACATGTGGGATGCTGCTCTGCCTGCTGCTGGTGCAAAGGGATCGAGGTGGTGTGATGCTTTTTTTTGGGGGGACGGATCTTCTTTTTTGTTCGTTTGTTTATTTATTTCACGGGCTATGAGCCCAATTACATAAAGGTATGTATAATACAACTGAACAACGAAAAAAAAATGAAAGAAAAGATACAAATAAAATTAAGCTCCAGCTGCTAGTAACCGTTATATATGGTGTAATAATTATATTTAAAGCAACAGTTGGAGATGCTTTAATCGAAAACTCTCATTTTGGTCCCACAAGGGTGATTGTTAAGTTTAAATTAATGATATTTATTAGTTTAAGGTGAGACGTAGAGACATAATATTTTACAAAATAAAAGGTAATCTTTGTATTTTAAACTACTACACTAAAGCGCGTGCTTAATTGTGTACAGTCATGAATAAAATTTGTATGGCACCCTTTCTCCTCCCTCATGGTGTTCGATTTTACTCCATTAATTTCGTTACTTTTCGATTGTCCGTGACTAACTGAGCTGTGACGCGAGTAAAAAGTTTCGACGTATCGTTCCCTCTTTCTCTTTGCTCGCGCCTGATCAAACTTCTCTATTTCTCCTTATGCAATGCGTCGAGCTCGATGCGCGTTTTTCTTTCCTTTCAATTAAAAGTAACCTCATTGAAGCCGCGATTGTAGTATATAGTTATTGTTAGCGATACATATTTTTTTTATTTCTGGCTCGCTATTAGAATATCGTGCTTTCCATTTTCCTGTCTCATCTATGCTCACTATCGACGTACAGAGTCTCTCAGCTTCATCGTTTTACTCTGCAAGCTTCTCTCTCTCATCATCATCTTAACTATGTTTCCTTGGCTGTTTTTCTCTGCTCTGTTTTCCTTCCCATCCATTGCCTTCCGTACATTGATTTCAATCATCCTCTACAGTTCCCTCTCGATTTTCCCAATTCGTGCCCTCATTTTTTTCCTCGTTGAGAGTCGAGAAAATCAAAATTGTTACGACTTCATTGAAGCTAAGTGTTCTCCTAGCTATTTCTATTATCTGGTGATGACTTTGTATATTTATATAGTGAGTGAACTGATAAAATACATGATTATGCAATTTTATACTAACGTGTGAGGGTGCCAATTGCATAATTACTTTAGCCTTTAAAACTAACTTTGATACGAAAAAAGGATTTTTGCATTCTCTCCACCAAAAGATTAACATTATATTTCGGCTATCGAGACATAGCTTCCTGATTTTCGCGAAGAACACATCGACTTAAACGTATCATTCTATTCCAATCCTCTTGACAAAATTTCGAACCTGCGTGAGTTTGGGAATGATGACCATGCGACTGACAACTCAAGACAATAAACCATCGTGCCAATGGCAGAGACACGCCGGGATACCACGCAGCGTTTGATGTTGAATCCCGCGTGGACTTAATCGTACTGGCGAGCCTTTCCGAAGCCGACATTCTCGGATGATCGGTGGATTGTCGAATTTTTTTTCGCCAGTGATTAAGGTTCGAGGTTATATCGCGAAAGGGTTACAGCGAAGGGTTCTATAAGCAAAATTGCAAATGTTGTAAAGTAAAAATAATGGGAATTAAAACTGAAGCTTTTGTCAAATATTTTTACTATAAGGAAAAAATTAAATTAATAATTCTATCTTTTTATACAGTTGATCAAAGATTAAAATGTAAAAATGATTTTTCTTACAACAATGCATACTTTGTTAACTTGAAATTGATATAAAAGTTTTAAATCGTTTTAAAAGGACTCTTCGAGCACTCTTTTCTGAAAAGAAGATTCTCCTTGTTTTCCAATAAACTATATTTTAAGAACAATATCATTTTCTCTGAAAACAAAATTTATTGTTTTCATTAATTTTAGTTCGTTATATCAGACGGTTGTAGACAACCTATAAATGTTCGTCGGTGCATAACCAATGCATTTGAAACTACTATTAAAAGAATAACTCATTAACAAAGTGCAAATGAATCTTTGATTTGTCCTATCTGAAAATATAACCATCGCGTGATGCTTCTTATCCTAATCGTCGCAGCGGCCAGTTTGTCCCCCTACGGCCGATTGATCCGCGCAATTAACTTTATTAGGCTTTCGCACGAATCCACTTTGCCGAGGATTACAGCGAGCGGCTTGGCAACTATGAAAAACAGTGTCCATGTCGAAACTATATATATCCACTTGTTTAAACACGCACCGAGCAATACCCTATTTAAAGTGAACTTTGTGTATATATACTCCAGCCACCCCCCGAAAAATGTAAGCTTCCTCTTCTCTACTCTCTGTCGAGTTACCTCCCACATAACAGCCAATGATCCACTTGGTCCGTTCTTCGTCGGTTCACTCGCCGGGAAAGAATGAAAATCCAGCAACGACGACGACGAGGCTACTACAGCAGCTATATCGAGAGTGTGTGTGTGTGTGTGTGAGAGAGAGAGAGAGTTGACTATATAGCACTTGCTCGCTCGCTCGGGCCAGTACATCTTTTGATGTGCGCTAAAACCACGTATAGGCCAAAGCAAATCCGTATGGTCAAAGGGCCGGCTTGTTTTCTCTCCTTCAAAGTGACGCGCGAGCGCGCGCAGGCAGGCAAAGTGTCTTCGTTCGAACTAGATATGTGTGTATATATATGTGTGTGTGTGTATGTCGATGTACATACAGGTAGGTACATCGATGACCAATTACGCGTCGTGCCGATGAGCAGATGCTCGCTCGGCCGGGCGTGTGAGTTTCGGAGAGAGAGAGAGTGGGTAAAAAGGGCGAGAAGGGGTTGTTGTGAAGATTCGACGTTTTTCGAGCCTTTGTCGCGTATACCAAGAGACCGAAATAAGCGCGCGCGCGGCTTGCTCGTCCGAAAGGGTTGGCTTTGCGCTGGTTGTCGTTTATTTTTCGTTTATCACAGTGGCTTTTTTGTGTGAACCAGCGTGGGTGGATCGCATGTGTGCAGCTATTTTTGGCGAATCGCTTAGTGAGCCTGTCGTTTGTTGACACAATAATCTATGTGTGTGTTTTTACCGAATTGTAAGAAATTTCAATTTTAAATCAACGGCGTATCTCTAGCGATTCCAAGTTCTCGTACCTGGTTCAATTACAAAGAACGCTGAACGAAAAAGACGGTGAATCTCCTCTACATCGCGGTGAGCGCATCAGCGATTCCGAGCTCGCTCACCGCTCAATTTTCGGAAAACGGTCCGCTTTTTAATCCCTTCTCTCTCTCTCTCTGCTCTCTACTCCCAAGGAGCCCCAGCTTCGTCCCCATCGTCGTCGTCACGTTTCGCGGCGACCTAAGCTCGGCTCCTCGCAATTATGATGGAACTAAGCCCGGCCGACCAGCCTCGCCGCACTCTCGCCTCTAACCAGCGCGAAACCAATTTGGAATTAATTTCACGGCCGCAGCAGTAGTAGCCTCTCTCTTCCCTCAACGGAGAATTAGGTGGCCTAATCTTTCGGAGATTAGCGCGAAAAATCCGCGCTGCAAAGGTAGAGCGGGAGTGAGATCGTGATCTCGTTTCAGTTCGGAGTGCATTCGCGGAATCGCCAAGTGAGTATATATAGTGCGGCGAGTAAGTCGGCTTGGGTAAAGGGATGTTTCGAAAAATGAATGGTTTTATTATAAAATGGAGAGTGCAGTAAAGGCTGTGTATATATATATATATATATATATATATATGCATTGTTTAGAATAATCAGTGCGGCTTTATTACGAGGTGCTAATTTGGAGATTATCTAATTCGAGCCGATTATAATTATAGTTGCACCTCTGCCGTACAATAGACCGATAGTATTCCTGATCTATTATTATTCCTTCATTTCCATTATATGGCGCTTAAAATTGATCGAATGCATTGAATACACGCACTGGACGCGCACGGCAATGAAGACATTATACGCAATGCGTTACGAAGATATCGTTAAATTTAGATAATGAACTAATAAACATACATACATAGCGGAGAATGATAGACAACGTGGATCTCATGTGATGACAGAGTCGCCATAATTGAATACTTAAAATGAAATCAGAACATTTTTTTATTCATATAAAGGTGAACAGCTTATTATCAACCGCATAAAAATACATTTTGATGTAAAATAAATCGTTACTACGCCGCATCGTATTATTAAATTTTTGTTTTCGTTTTTTTCAAATCACTGGACTGTACGAACGTATTTTCTTCGCGCACACGCTCCTAACTGTCAATTACACGTCCATCGACTGGTTAAATAAGCGCGAGCAAGGAAGAAGAAGAAGAAGAAGAAGAAGGGAGTGAAAAGACGCGTACGCGGGTCGGAAGAAAAGCGCGTGTCGATTTGCTAGCGGTCCGCTTGTGCGCCTGCGCACGATTTACATGTCAATGGCAAGTAATATAAATTACTGGCGATTACTTTTGCGCACAGGTGTGTAGTCCAGTCGGTGCGCATGCAGCCGAGTTTCGTAATTCCTCGATTTAAATGCGCGTGAGCGCGAGCTCGCGCGGCCAAAGCGTAATGAGAATTTGCTTTGGGATTTCAGGGTTTTTGAGAGAGAAAGAGAGAGAGAGAGAACACGACCGCATAGGGGATTTTATGTTTTAGAGGCGTGCAATTTGAAAGGGCATTTAGAGGTAGCGCCAATTAAATATACTTTATGACGATTATTTCTATTGCGATTTACTATAGTTGATTTATCATCCCAAGTGTATTAACGGTTAAAATTAATGTACTTGTTTATTGAGTACAGATTGGTTAAGAAATCAATATTTTGGTTGGTATTAAATCATAAAAGTCAATGGGATATATTTGAAAGTTAACTGTCAAAAAAGATATTATGCAATTAATATGCAATTTTGCAAACATGATCAATGATATATTAATAAAGGTAGAATAAGCAGTTTTCCGCACATAATTTCCACAATGTGATTGCAATTTATATTGTATTATAAAATGTAAATATGGAAATTACTATTTTAATAAAAATTAATGCATAACCTTACTTGCTATAAAAATACGATCATTAAATTCTATCGCGATATTTCAATAAAAAGCTTTTACGTTCGACAAAATCAACGTTTCGAAATAACCCTATAATTCAACGAATCAAAAAGAACCAACGCGGGCAAATCCACACTCTAAATTTTTACGTTTACTCCCCCTCGCAAGCTCCTTATAGGAGGAAGCAAAAACGCGAATCGTTGCACTTCTCATTATCATTACGCGCGCGCCTGGGCGATAATACAAGCCAGGCCATTTGATCGTAGCGTCGGTGGTGCGCATTATCCGCTCGCGCTCTTAATTTCCGAACTTCAGAGACTTTTTTCCTATTATCGCGTGGCGGCCGCCTCATGCTAATTCCACAACGCAGCGTCGAGAAGTTTGACCTATCGGATAATTTTCAGGCGGTGAAAGTTTCGTATTAATTTCGGTCTATTGTTACGCGGTAGAAAAACACTTACACCTTCGCTGTCACCCATGTCTTTTCCCTTTTGTTTCTTTATTTTACCACTAAACCACGATGTTCCATCTACACCATCTCTTCCATACAACTGCTCCTACGCACAGTCTCATTTGCTAGCCGGAGGCTAACCAGCGCGAGATATAATCATCGAAATATCGCTTAATAAAGTTCTGCTCTACGCTTCGTTGTATATATACGTATATATATATACGCTCGGCCAGAGATACACGCAATATCGAAACTTTGAGAATTGGCTCGGCGGATTATCGTCCGAGGAAGGATTCGAGATTCGCTCTCCCTGGTTGTTAAGGCAAAGTGCTGTTCAAGCGGGGCCGGGGTGAGGCCGTAAAATAGTAAGTAGGCACTTGCAACCGGCGCTCGGTCTATGGACGCGCGCCGCTTTCTTTCAGTTTGTTGTTTTGCTTTTGGTCGAGAGGGAGAGGGAAGAGTTGGATTTATAATATGGAGATGGCCAGAGGATTTTCGGCAGTGTGGGGGTTTGGATGTGGTGAGAAATCGGTGGTTTTAAAATGAAATTTTTATAAGAAATCGTTTGGAGCAAGTTGCTACATTGTTCCCGGAGCTTGTATAGTACTAGGTTTTAATATTGATCGTTTCAGATGCAAGAGACTTAAGAATAATATTTTCCAAAATTATTATTTTGTAAAGGCGTGTGACTAAGATTTTCTTAATTCTAAATATTTTTCTCTTCTATTATGCAAGACAAAGTGTAGAACACGCTGGATGTGGAAGGTGTATTGCATGCAAAGAAATTAAAAAATAGACAGACCAGCAGCTAATTTTAAAATTGACGGTATCTCATTTTCTAATTTGTATAAACGTCAATGGAGACTCTTGTGACACTTGAACACAATTTTGATTCATTCATTATTTCAGTATCTATTCTTTGATAAAATAGTATATATTCTGTGACAGTTCTGTGAGAAGAGAAAGCATTTACGCCTAGATACTTTACATTTCAAATATGAAACCATATAATTATCATCGTTATAATAAGTACAGTGCGATAGAAAACGGCACGTGTACGTGATAAAGTTAAGATTCACACGTAAATGTAATTTATCGATTGCTCGCAGTGGCGGTTCTTTAGTAGTAACCGTGAATCACGATATGCATAGCACGAGGACGGCCCTATCGTTATATTACTCGCCGACATAAATGTCATTTAAAGCTGCATCAATAGGCCGCACGATTTAGCAATATCGCAATTTCGCGCAAACAGTAAGCTCTGCTAACCACGCCATAATAATCCATTGTACACACATTGCTCGCGTGCTGTGCGCGCGCACGCCACAGATAAATCTGATATTACTGTCCATTATATTTTGGTTCGCTTACGAAGATTGTGTTACATAGCAGCAGACTTTTAGATGTTTCGAAACGAGGGATAATAACAAAGATATTATGAAGCTCTTTTGACAATACACTCAGTTGACGAACTATTTTGAATTTGACAAAAAGCTCTACCGATCAAACCAAGCAAGCCCATAGCTCACCTCAATGCTATTCAGCCTTAAGGGCACCCTGACGTATCGCTCGGCCAAGTGTCTCGTCGCGTCCCCGGCGAACTCCGAAAACAATATTAGCCTAATACAGCGGGGAGGCTGCTTGCTTGCTCCTGCGCCTGCGCGCGAAATAGATCGGCCGCCACGCGGATGACACTGATTTAGACGCTATAAGTCAGGCTCGACGTGTAATTACCCCCCTGCAGCCTCCAGGCTTGGCGGACGAGAAGAGAGAGAGAGAGAGAGAGAGAGAGAGAGAGAGAGAGAGAGAGGGATAGGAAGTGGAGGGAAGGTTTCGAAAAGGTTTTATTTGAGGTAGAGCCGTATAGTGTAAGTGGCATTTTTTGGTTGGGATTTCCTGTCGGGCAGAAAGGTTTTTTGCAGGAATGTGATTTGTTGATTAAAATTTTTCGCCTAGGATAGTGTGTGGTATACGTTCACCTAGTGCAGTTTTTTATAATGTAGGTTTATGAAAGTGAGGGGAATGATGATCGATAGGTTTCCAATGTTTTCTAGAGATTTTAAGGTATTAATTCGTTGGTGGAAGCAATTTTTCCTCTCGATTAATGCATTGCATATTTTCAGAATTTACAGGAATGGTCGTGGGAATCGGGAAAAAAGAGAGAAAGAGAAGGTGAGAGAGCGAGGAAGCGGTATGAAGAGAAAATGAGATTACGGTAAAAACGAAGAAGAAAGAAAAATTCTGCAGATAACGCATGCATAGTAAGCAGGCAGACATATGTGGAAGCATTAGCCGTTCAATTTTTAGTGATCGATGAATGGGTTAAAGAGATGCTCTGAGTGTTGCCTTTGATGGTCTTTACGATCTACGTTGTAGTTATTACGGTTTATGCATAAAATTCTCTTCAACGATGATTTTATTCGAAATTCCAACGTGAAGCAAAATGAAAAACGCGTTTACTAGATCGATCTTAAAAATCTTTTAATGCTACTTTAAAAAATATTCTTTCATCTTATAAACAATCGCACTTGTACGAAATTCCTACTCTTGGTACCTCCTTCTACCAACCGCACCTCTTCTTCCACTCGGGAAAAAGTCGAGCGCGTCGAAAATCCCGAAATCGCCGAACTTCTCGGCCCCTTCCTCCCCCCGAAATCCCGTGAAATCCTCACGCAGACGAAAAAGGAAGCGCCTAGGAATCTTCCTCCTTCGCGTCGGGAATTGAATTTCCATATGCGCTTGAGAGAAAAAGAGTCGATATGCGTGAAACGCGCCGGAGGTCGATGACATTTTCACCGAACAGCATGATATATATCTATGTATATGTGCGTATACTACGATGCGGATGAATAAATGCCGTGTAATTGATGGGCGCTAGGTTATATAAGAAGGATGAGGGGTGAGAATGTGGGTTATGTATAGATGCGAAATTCAAAACCTACACATACCTTTGTACCGTAAATAATCATTATTCCAAAATTTTTTTTCTTCACTATTCACAAAAATTATCCTCCACAAACGTTAAAAAAATAGTTAAATACACCACACATACATTTCCATATCCAAACCAAGCTCCAGCTCTCAGCCTCGGTGCAGGCTATTCTCGCCGAAAAAAAAACGCACGGCCGCTCTCTCACAACCTGATCATACTTGAAAATGTAATTTAAATTTTCGCTCGCGCGCTCAGAGATGGTGTCAGGGACCCCGAACGCGACACCCCTACCCGAGCTTCTTTTATTTAATCTCGACGCGCTCGCCCGCGCGCGCCGCACATTAATCTTCCCTCCGCGTTTCGCGCGCGCGTGTATCTATATAAGCGTTGCTGGGGGTGAGGAGAGAGGGGTGAGAGG
The DNA here is from genome assembly GCA_035583055.1 of Torymus tubicola. Lineage (NCBI taxonomy): Eukaryota > Metazoa > Arthropoda > Insecta > Hymenoptera > Torymidae > Torymus > Torymus tubicola. The sequence continues at coordinate 255,298 of JAWWEQ010049728.1, forward strand.
GCTTTCTGAATTTCACCGTTAACGCGTCTTCGCGCGTGCAATTTTTCACCGACGCTGCGCGGCGCGCCAACCTATTAGCAACTCTTGACCGCCTCGCGCGCACGAAGACTCTGTTGTGTGATGGTGTTTTTTTTTTTATAGTCTGTTCTTTTTTTCTTTGATGGGCTGATGAAGTATAAGGGGATCTGAGATTGTTTATTTAAAACTGGAAAGAGTTTTTTGTTGAAAAATTTTTAAGAACAAGCAAGAACTGAGTTTGGATTAGGTATATAATTTAACAAAAAGATTTAACAATTAAATAAAATTTTAGTGTCATGTGATATTGAAATTTCACTTATTCTATCCAAGAAAAAAAGAATAACTTAATTTCAATCCAAACCAATTCCCTAATTGCCACTACAACTGCGTTTACTCGTTTCACCGTGAACAAAAAATCGATGCCCGCAACCAAATCCTCTGGACACGTCTTCAGTGCGCGTACACACACACACGGTCTTCCGGAAGAATTGAAAGAAACAAAGGGTGGAGGGAGGGTGACGCAGGAAAGGGTGACTCGGAATATCCGAGAGAGTGAGAGAGAAGTGAGAAAACGGCCAACGGCATAGCGCGGCGGCAAAGTAAAGGCTTTGACCGGGGCTCCGTATGTAAATACACTTTGTGTCCTTATGCGCTACCCTTTCACGTTCCCCATCTCTCTCTCTCTCTCTTTCTCTTTCTATCGTTCGCTTACCCTGCTATACGCCGGAATGAAGTAGTTTTATCCTCATTGAGTTAACTTCAAAAGTATAAATAGACGCCGAAATTCTCAGCACACAAGATCGTAGCAATTTCCAAGTAATAGCTGGTCTAAGTATATCAATGACGTTAAATCGATCGACTAAAACTTTTTCTAAATCGCATATTATTTCTTCAACAAACGTCAACATCAGGTAACAAAATCAATTATTGCTGCAAATTACACACGAAATTTCCTCTTCAGCATATCCAAAACCTTATACTAATCTTACCTCGCGTATATAGTATACAAACCGACCCTCCACGCGCGTCTCAAGCTCTTCTTCCGCGTGGACAAGTGCTCTCTCTCTCTCTCTCTCTCTGCGACCACAGTACACGCCTAATTACGCTCAGCCGTTCTCTCTCTCGGTCGAACGGTAGCGCTCGCTGGTCCGTGAAGAGAACTCGCGCGGCGGCGGGCCTTTATTTTTTTTCTTAACGAGCTGCTCGCGCGAACGCCGACAGGAAAGGGCGCGGGCGTCGCCTTGTGTGTGTGTGTGTGTGTGTGTGTGTGTGTGTGTGTATGTGTATGAAGGGCGCGCGTATTACAATGACTCGAACGGGTTCTCTTGTTTGCGCGCTATTGCAAGCCGCGTGGGATAGGTCTGGTGTAAGTGATGAGTATGTGGACGATGGATATACGTTGGTGGGTTTGGGAAAATTTAATGGTTGCTTTTGGGTATCGATCGGATGGTTGAAAAACTATATATCGTTTATATTTGTGGTAAACCAATATAACACGGTTATCGCAATGAATTATTCGTATTTTACGAATCCGGAATGGATAAGAGTGCTTTAATACATCGGTCAACTGCCACGTAATCGATATTTTTTTTCAGTGTGCGAACAAGTTCTATATCCAATAAAAATTGAACTTAATAAATTTATAATTTCCTCTGTGAATCGTGCGATTTTCAATAAATTTAATTTATACTTTTCTTTAATTTTAATAGAAAATATAATAACAAAATAGTGATGTTAACCCAACGTTTTTAGCGTAAATAAATTCTGGACATTCAAGCACATACATTTGCGTGTCAGCTGGCTTCAACACAAAAACGTAAATGGTACCTCAAAAAGATTTCTACTAAAAATCGAATACAGTCGCCAGTACGTCGCAGTAACATAAAAAAACATTATAATTAGTCATTCATCAATTATACAGAAAACAATAATACAGCACTTCATCACTCTAACAATTCACCATATCCAATTTCGAAAAAAAAAATCCTCACCACTTACCTATCACCTTGCACCTCCAGCACCACTGACACCTCAACTTTTACGACATCTTCCTCACCGCATCTCTAATCCCCTATCGGCTGTGCACACTTCTCCTTGCACGCGAGATAAAAGTACACAGAATTCCCGATCTGCTACGCGCGCGCGCGCGCGGAGTCTCGGTCAAAGGCCGGCCAGCCACTGCAGTACGATGTGCTTCGACCGCGCGAGCAAGCGACGAATAGGAGCGGCCTTCCGCGTCAAAAGGACGTCCGCGAGTGGAAAGAGAGAGAGAGAGAGGAAGCGATTGTGCGTTACGCGCGTGTATGTGTGTACGTGTTGGGTTGTATGTATAGAACGCGGTGAAAAGAGGCGCGGCGGATTTCGCGGGAGGTAAAGCAGCTGTGTCACAGTCTTGGGGGGTCGAAGGGATCGAGAAGGGGAAGAGTATAGGTTTTGTTGTCGATTTATCGATAGATTTGTTCGTTATGTATTAAATGCATTTTTGGGGTACAAGTTACGTTAATTTGAATGAATTTGTAATAAAAAGTAAATTACCTCACATAACTATGAAATTTCACGTATTGTGTTGAATTTAGTGAATTGAACTTTTCACTATACTATATTACAACATTTACTTTCAAAGCTAAAAGGTTCTGTAAAAAAGGCCAAAGGCACTAATAACCTGAAAGCACATACCTACTGTTTACTTAGTAAAATGAAGTTTGTGGTTTGCATCATTTGCTTGAATAATACCTCAAACTTAGAATATAAAAATACGATTGTAAACAATTTAATTAAATAGTATGCACAAAATGAAAGAACTCATAGTGATTACCGAATTCACATTTTTATTCGAAATGCACTACCAAAGCACCGCGTTCCGTATTTTACGTGAGCACATAATAATATAGCGTACTCTAGTTTGGCCATTCAGGCTGGCGACGTAAAAAATGTGTCTATACAAATTGATTAACGTTTGATACCGTGTGTATCGATTTAATCAAGTCCGCTGGGAGAAAATGAAGTCGTCTAGTTCGCTATTTTGATTACATTATCTACGTAAGAGACGACGGCCACGGCGTTTTCTTAAAATGAGCCAGACACTTTATTTACTCAGACGCTGTTGGTGTTGTTCCTCTTGTTTTTAGAAAGATTGAAGAATATGTTATATAGTTTCAGTAAATTAAAATTTTTTAATATAAACGTTTACAGAATTGGTTGTTATACTACTGTATATACTTTATTATTTAGTAAGGCCAAAAGCCTATTTTTCATGGCAATTTTCAGCGACAATAATAAGGAAGACCGACATTCCTCACTCATCGATACCTCGAACCAAGTCTTCTTTCCCTCCACGTTCTTCCTCCTGCACGTCCTCCAAGCCAACCATCCCCCCAACGAAAGCGAGAAAGAGAGGAGAAGGCGTCGAGAATTTATGGGTGATGCGCGCGGCGCGTGCACGCGACACGTGGCTGCCCGACGCTTCTCTCTCTCTCTTTCTCTCTTGTTTTTTTTTGTGTAAAGTGCAGCGTTTGCGCGTAATTGCGCGCGCGCGTGTGCACTTTTGAAGATGAAAAGGTTGAAGGAAGGAGCGCAATTTACTTGTTATTCGGATTTTTCGAGCGTGGGTGCTTTAAAAAAAATGCTAGGAGGTCGTTGACTTTGTAAGTGGCTATATACGCGTATGTTCACGTGTATGTGTGACGAGGAAAAGTTGGGTTGGAGGTTTTAACGGAGTTTTGAAAAATCGTCCGGTTTAAAACAATGCTGGAAATTTTACGGGCATATAATAAGTGTTGGGAAATGGCGTTTAGAGATGAATATTGATAACAATTGAGATTATATTTTATCCAATTTAACTATGAAATCTTTCGTGATAACGACAACGATAGAAAATTTATTTATTATAAATTTATTATTGCACCAAGGAAAAAATTTTATCATTCACTATCAATACCTAAATCCGAACTATCGCGAAATCCCCAAACCCCGCCCATACACGCATACACACACACACACACACACACACATACACTCACACGCGAGTGCATATATACGACGCGCAAACGAGGAGCATTGACGAAGGACATAATGCAAAACGCTCGAGCGCCCGCACGTGTATATTTCTAAACGCAGCGCCGTGTGCTACTGCTGCTGCTGCTCGTTCGCGCCGATTGTCTTCGCCGCGATTGCGACGAGACAATGCGTACGGGACGAGGCTATATATATACATATAGGCGGGAACGAAAAGTAACGATTACGGTGATGAAGAGGAAGAGAGGAAGGGAGAGGGAGAGAGTTGATGTGGGTTATATTGAAGGGAGGAATTTAGCGGGTTTACGGAAGTATACGAGGATTATGGGGAATAATTAGTTTTTTTTCTGTGCGATTGTGCTGGTTTCACGTTTTAAAGGTTTATCGATTAACGAAACCAAACGATCGATTCACACGATTATTATAAAATTTTTAATTACGGAGTGAAAGTGTTATAAATAATGAGATGTAGATACGTTATATAGATGTGACTCAATTTATCTTTCATATAAATGTGTACATAAGTGGAAGATAATATATTAAGACTAATTGCTACTACGTTTCTAAAACAAATTAATATTAAATGTTCTCATTGATAAACTAATCAATTTGTATATAATCTGTAGAGTTTAGACAACAATAGACAAGCTTAGGCAAATCATTCACATCCATACGTATATATATGATGTCCAGGCAGAACCTCATCGCGCGTTCATTCGAATTATACGCAGCAGCTTCACGAAACCGAACGAAGCAGCATGAGTTAATCAAGCCGATCGCGCGAATTCCCCGCGGCAAACTTCCTCTAACACGCGGCTGCAGGCAGAGCGGCCTCAAAAAGATCCTCGACTCGCGATTCTCAACTCGACCGTCGACGCAACTTCTCTCTCTCTCTCTCCCTCTCTCTTGCTCTGCACACGAGGCGAGAGGGACAATGAAGTCCGTCGGTACAATACGCTCCGCGCGGAAACGCGCATCTGATTTGACCGCGCGGGCGTAACGAGCCGAATCGCCGCCGCCGGATTACGATTCGATTGGTACGCAGCCGTATATATGAACGCGCGTATACGTATATATGTATGTACGTGTACGAGAGAGTTCGTCGGACTTCGGAAGCCACGGCGACGAGTAAGAGAGAGAGAGAGAGAGAGAGAGGAGAGCCTTTTTCGAGGTGCGATCGAGCGTGCAGTATATGTGTGTAGAATATGGCTGAGAGGTGTGGTATGTGTGTGTGTGTAAGTATAGCTATATAGCGTGTGTTCGATGCTTTTCGTTGTCTTTTGGGTACACACGAGGCTTTCGAGGAAATCGAGTTGCAGTTTTGGAATAAAATATATTGGTGTGTCTGAAGAAATTTTACATTCAATCAATTAAATTTTTTTTATTGGTATTGAAAAAAGAAATAACAGAATAAAGAGACTATCGGTTATAATAGTTGCTGAAATTCGTATTTTTACCCTACTTTGAATCTCAAATCTATCTATATCTTTTGCGATCTGATAAATTTAACAATGCACGCGAGAAAAGAACATATCAGAAAATACTTTCAATTAATTAGGGAAAAAAATCGACAAACCATATCAAGTCACGATACAAAAACCTCGTAACTTCGTCGAGCCATCCGCAGCCTCTTTTACTCACTAAACTCATACACGCTTTCTCTCTTGTATACACGAAACGGGCGTAGAAGCGCTCGGTAGTATACAGCAAACAGCCGCGAAAAGGCCTCAGCCTTTGTCGGCCGAGCGACCGAACGAAATTCGATGACGATGCCGAAGATTGAGTTATGCGCGCATATAGCCACAGCTGAGACAGGCCAGAATTCCGACGATGCAACGATGATCCGCGTCCTGGCGTGCAACCCGTTACGTTTTTGCGGGAAATCGACGTGAGTCTCGTTGGAGATTGTTAACCCTTTTTTTTACAATAACAATGAGATAGTAGAACATTTTCAGGTGAGTCGATCGATCAATTTGGTGTATATATATATATAACACACACGGTTCTTCTGATGTTTCTGATTTCGTGGAAACTTTATCGAGAGAAACAGAAAGGGAGAGAGAGAGAGATAGCGCTATTGAGAGAATATAATGATTTATGACGTTTATGAAATAATAAAATCGCGTAACAGTTTTGATAATAGACTGAGCATTTTATTGTTCAGTAGCATTTTATCGCATTTTTAAATTTAACTACTATCAATAGATGCTATTTACATTGATTTGTTATTCTTTTTTAAAATGGAATTTGAAATTTGAGATCGTCATTCAACGACATTATCATACGATTACGACAGTAACAAGCGAGAAATAAAAGCCAATTAACATTTCTCCGTAATTTTTGGAAAAAAGCATTTCATGCTTGATGATGTTATCGTCGGTAGCAGTGCAGATGCAATCGATTCTTGATAAGAAGTTAAAAATATTTACATTTTTTAAGTATAATTTCTATTGTAAGAAAAGGATATACATATTTTTAAATTTTGAATTCATAATCATTACAACTAAATAAAGTATTGCTGAAATATATATATATTTAAAATTTTTAAGGGTTCAAACTTTATTAATATAAAAATACGATAAGTGTAAAGAACAAAACCGATAACGAAAATCTATTCTCAATATCAAATGTAATAAAAATTGATTTTTTAAGTAATGCTAAGTGGCTTCTTCAAATGGGTTCTTTGATATTCTCCATATGTGCCGATTATCAGATATCCGATAATGAGATTAAAGTTCCGAAATTGTTTGCGCAACAGTTGACCGCTGTGGCAATTTAGTCTTCTTGTGGCTCTCACATTGAGCTGACTTGTAGTTTTCAACAATTTCTATCGAAAAACAATTTCAATCAAAATGAGAAGGAAAAACAAAAAAATTCGCATCATACTTATAATACTTTTACTTCTTCTATTTCTCCTGATCCTTATATCGACTATTTACTTCGTGTCAGGTAAGTCCTTTCCATTATTCTTAAATAATTGAATAATTTTGTTTAACCATACATATCTTGACAGTCGAAGGATTATTTGACACGAAAAACCAATCTACCAGCACCACCGATCTTCCTACCAAAATGTCCTCCAACATGTTCCTGGCTAACACCGTCGAAGGTCGCATCATATCCTTCGACCCTGGTGACGAAAATCTCGAGACACTGCTCGCATCCGACTACACCAACAAAGTCACCGCGTTCGACTACTACCGTAACCAAACCATTTACTACGGCAAAGATAACAACGAAGAGCCGATTCGCTCTCTATCCAAGAACTTCGGTGACCTGGTGGACTTGTCGGCGCATTGGACCAAGACTGCCCTGGCCGTTGATTACCTGAGTGAGAAGGTATACGTGATTGACGGCAACGTGGGGAAGATCTACGTTGCAGACATGCGAGGCAAATACGGAGCAACTGTGTTATCAGGTCTGAACGAACCGCGAGATATCGTCTTGGATGTCAAGAGACGTGTGATGTTCGTGCTGCAAAAGTCCTCGGTAATTTGGAAGTTAAGGTTGCATTTTGCTGTAGTGAAGGTTTTAGTGGAATTTCGAATGTTCGTGTGGTGTTAGTTTCTCAAAGTATTTTTATCTTTACTGCTACATACTTTGTTATATTGATTTCTAATTCACATCTAATCTTATCTCACTTTACTATTTTCATTATGTTTACGTAAAAGTAGAATGTTTTCTAGAAGATGTCTTTTTGTTTAATTGATTGGTGATGGAATTCACGGGATCAAATGCTTCTGCTAAAAACAATAATCAGTGGTATCTTAATTCTTAAAACCGCTTAAAAACTTCAAATACATCATTTCGTTGATCTCATGTGTTTAATCAAAACGTAATGTGTCAATCAAAACGTATTAAATGTAAAAAGTATTGAAGTTTTATTGAATTGTATGAGATTTTATGAATTTTACACTAAACATTGTTTTTTTGCATCATCAGAGACTATATTATTTGTTCTAGATACTCAAAGTTAATATGGACGGAAGCGAGCCAGTAGAAATCAAAGACATCAAGCGCAAGCGAAAAATCAAGGCGATAACAGTAGACCCCGATAACACGATGTTGTACTTTGCCACCATGTGTGCCATAAAAAGTGTGAATTACAGTGAGCCAAGTAACAAACCCGTGACCGGAATCATAATTGACGACAATATAACGAGCCTCACTGTCATCAAAGATCAGGTATTCTTCATTAGTATTCCCAAAAATTCCAAGGATACAGTTTTGTCTTCGTGTGTAATGGAGGATAGAATTTGCAAGAAATTAAACCGTTACCCTCTGCATGCAAATGTAATAAGCATAAAAGCGTTCAGAAATAGTCATTCAGAATCAAAAATTCGGAGTCCATGTACAAAAAGTAATTGTGGATGTGAACATTTGTGCATACTAACACCTAATAATGATGGTTGCACATGTTTGTGCAATGAAGGCTGGAAATTGAAAAATAATTTGAGAACTTGTTCACGAGATCTGTAGCAAAAACTTTTTTTAATATGCTGACGGAAAAAATAAGCGACAAATCATCTACTTTGTAAATATACGTTCCATTTTATCTTATTTCATCATTTTAAGTTCTGGTATGAACTTTCCGAAGACAATCGAATACCATAACCATGAATTAATTCTACTAATTTTACAAACCGATTCCAACATCAACTAAATATGTATTTTATAGTAATAATGAATATGATGATCTCTAGTAAATATTCTGGCTAGATATGAGGTAAAACTTTATGGACATACCATAGTGAAAAGTACTGCTGAATGGTATGGTGAATTCAAATTTTCAAGCCCTTATTTATATTGCTTTCTTTACTGACATTACGTTAAAGTTGTTTTATAATAAATTCTTTTTCTATTTTCAGATTAAATGTTTAGCAGAATCAAACCCCAAAAGCCACTTAATCTAAATAGGATGGAGCTTCGTCTTTTTTAAACTATACGTAGAATAGTATTAATCATTCAAGATAAAAGAAGCATTATTATTTATAAAAACTTATAATTGATTCTGCAAGAAAATTTAAAAAAAAACCCTACGAATTGATAAGAAGAGTATTATATTTGATATAAATAAGAAAACATTTTGTAAATAAATTTTTAGCTTTAGACGACAGCTAATGTTGTAGTATTATAAATATCATTACATTCGTAAAATTATTTAATAATTTTATCACTTGGCATATATTGCGAAATTCGATGTTAAATGTATACTTTAATTTATGTAAAATTTTATATATTAAGAAGATGTAGTTTAAAGAATATTAAAACGAATGGATTTATTTAAGGAATTATGGATATGCAGCGTAATTATATTTTATACGATTCCTAAAAGTTACCAAATTGCACCATGATTATTTTAATTTAAATAGCCTACATTAAAGTAAGTTTGTAACACCTAATCTCAGTCGATAAAATTGTTTTCTTCAAGCATATTTGTACCATAAGTTTTTATGAAATACAGCTCAATATGTCGATAAAGTAAATATCTTGTATATTAGCTACTGAATGTTTACCAAGTGTTAATAATTTTTTATTCACTTTATATCTGATATTTATTTTCTTAATATCATAATGTATATATTTTATTTGAAGTGAGAGAAAAAGTTCACTAACAAAAGTTAAAAAGTATTATTTTAAAAAAAAGTAAACAATGAAATAATAAAATATATATCTTTTCTATCTTCATTATTTATTGCATTTTTATTCTTTCCTAGAGAAAAGTTTATAATAGATCTAAAAATCTTCAAACTTGAATGATAGAAATCTTTTAGATGGCATTTAGATCAAAATAGACAATATTTATAAATATATGTATATGTATAAATTGATGTGTAAGTATAAGTGCATAGACATACGCAGGATCTCTTAGTCGAATTTTGAACAGATAAAACTTTTTCATCTTCTTTTTATAAACACGAGATGATTAAAACAGTATCATAAGACCGTTCTCGATTATTGAAAGTTTTTCTCGTCTATTTTATGGCCTATAGAACTAGAAAAACATTACACAAGTATCCTCAAATGTAGATAATCTGTAAAATTGCTGATATATATCTGTATACCGCGCGTGAGCAAGTAATCACGTTATGACCGCTGTTTGTCCACCTCTCTTACTTGTTTTACTTGAGATGTGTTGTATGTACTATCTGTACAGACTCGATGTAAATTTAATAAACCTCTATTACAACGTATAATTAAAGTGTTTTTGGGTTTATTTCTACAAAATTCTAAACCTTCACTTTAAAAAATTTTGTTTTTCATTAAACTCTGATTTAATTACAAATAATTACAATTAATAAAAAGGATAATAAGAAATAATTACAAATAATTATAATTAATTACAACTGGAATATGAAATGTTCTATGTATCGAGCGTGATTAAAATTTGATAATTAACTTATGAGATATTTAAAATGAAAGTACTTCTGCCAAATTATTGGAATGTAGCTTCCTCAAAGTTCATCTATTAATTTAGGAAATTTTTACAAAAAATTTCTACGATAAATTTTAACTATTTTTATTATTATTAATTAATTTAACGGATCATATATTTATATTTTGCTTCCTTCTAAAGGAAGCTTTGTGATAGTAAAAAAAATTTTTTTGAGATAATGTGTTACGAATGTTATTTATATAAAATTTGTAATCTAAATACACTATTTTTAGTCCAACGCTGATATCTCATGATCTACTCGACCGATTTTACCGATTCAGTGATAATTTCTTTAGATTTTGTTCAAACGCTTCGGGTCAATATTCTATTTTCGTAAAATTAATTTTTTTTCTTTTTCATAGCCATTTTTCAGTATACATAATTGTTATTTTCAATTTTTTTAATATTTCGACCAAATATTGTTTATATATTATGAATTCTCTGTATGTAGGATAAAATTCTCTATAATTTAAAAAAAAGAAGTCGATAGCTATATTTCGTCACAAGTTATTGATGAAAACGTAATACTTCAAAATTAAAAGAAGATATTAACATGAATATTTTTTTGGTTATACAGGATATTGAGTACTATAACTTACTAAATTTTTAGTTTTTTTTATTCATTATTTTTGGATAAAAAATAATTTATAAGAAAAAGTGATTTTTCTGTCGTTGTATAACTAGAGTACAATTTACTTAATCACTTTAAAATTCTTTACAGGGGTAGATTTTGTATACGAATCGAGACAGTTCTTTGGGTAAAAGGATTGATCCAAAAATTTCAAAGATATTTGAGGTTAAAATTTTTTTTACTTTTTTTTTAATCGTAATTTCTCAAGAACGGCTCTATGTATCTGAATGGGATGTATAGCATTCGAAAGAGAATTAAATTACCTATATTTTCTAAAAAAAAAACAATTTTCTAGCTATTACGGTTCTTTTATTATTAACAAAAACGTCTAAATTGAAAAATGAAAAAAAAGAGTTTTATATGTTCAACCATTACGTAACTAAAATTGTCTTATTCGCTTCAATATTCATTGTAGAGGCAGATTATTGATAGTTCTCTGCCGACTTTATTTGTAAAAATTATTGGTTCATAAATTTCAGAGATATTTGTGGTTAAAATTTTTCCAGACCTGTTTATCACGTAATATTTTGTAAATAGGTTATATTTCGAAATTAAAAAAGATATTAACATGAATATTTTTTGGTTATAAACGATATTGAGTACTATAACTTACTCAATTATTACTAAATGATTTGTTCATAAATTTCAGAGATATTTAATGTTAAAATTTTTCTAGACATTTTTTGAAATTTATTTTTCGAGAATAATATGTATCTGAATGGGATGGGTAGCATTTGAAAGAGAATTAAAATATTTATATTTTGTAAAAAGAAACAATTACAAGTTAATATTTTCCGTAAAATATCTCAAATTTTTTTCTTGAATAATGTATTTTTTGAATTTCAATTTAATAAAAGGAATCGATAAATTAGTTTGAGGAAGCTAAGTGCCAATGAATTGGTAGCGGTTTTTATACTTTAAATAGCGTTTTATATTTATAATTCATTCCATTCAGTATTTATTATTGGAAATAATTTATTTATAATAATGTATTTACAGATACGGGGAGACAATATTTCATGGCAGTATTGATGTACAAAATCTTGCGTATGCGTACTGCGGACTATCTGAAATGTCTCTTCACCAGGTATGTGCCCAGGGATACAACTAGGGGTGAAATTAAAGAATTAACAGCAGCACCGATGTGTACTGAAACTGGAAAAAAATCTTTCAGTGTTCAAGGTACACTTCTATGGAATACTTTGCCTGCTCAGGTTAGAAATATTCCATCGCTTTGTAGGTTTAAGACTGCTTTGAGAAGGCATCTCCTAGATCTCGATTGATTATACGCAAAATGAGCGGTTTTATTTGTTAATTTATTTTATGTATTATCCCATTTACGCGAATGAATGTATTTATTAACGCGAATGTGGAGTATGAATGTGACCTCTAACAGTATTATTAGTTATAAGTTTTATTTTTACATTTATTATTTCTAAGTTTTATTTTGTACGACCTGGCTAAGCCAGCAATTCTTTTTAGAAATTTTCGACAAAAATTGTCATTCTCGTGTATTTTCTAGTCAACTATACTCTGTAGTCATGAATGATATCATGACTACAGAGATATATTATATAGTCTTTGACTTACTATTTCAGTATTATTAATTTTTAGAAACAGACTGTGATATCAAAAATAAAAATAGACTAAGAAATTATTGTTGATTAAGTTAAATTCTATATTATGTTATTTTTAACACTGTATTACACTAAATATTTATATATGTATTATGTTTGTAAAGCAATTGGTTTACAATAAATGACAATTTATTATTTATTATTTAAAACGAGCAAAAATTATATAAATTTTTGTCATAACGAAATACAATTTCTAGCGGATAAAAAATAAACAGAATTTCGGATTTCCAGAAATCATATATGTTTGCAAAAATAAAAGTTTAGTTTTTCATAATTTTAATTTTTCTTGTGTAAATCAACATACTCATTAAAATATCCAATCTAATTGAAAATGGTTTATCTCTATGTCATATCTACAACATTATATTTTAAGTTCTAATTTAAGTAACAGCCACGGATTTTAACATTCTTTCTACTTTATGTCATAAATATATTAGTCATCAAAGAATTACTGATAAGACCTTTTAACGCTTATAAACGTCAGACTGGTGCTCAGTATCGATTTGCTTCACGAAGAGATAACACTCTTTTACTGTGTTTAAGTTTCAAAATTAATTTAGCAATCATGGTGAGCACAAAGTGTTGTGTTGGTATAATTTTTGGAATAATAGTGGCGGTTGGACTTGCCGTAGGAATTTACTTTGCAACAGGTATATTTAAAAAAATCATTTTTGACTTTTGATTTATAGTAATTCTTAAATACAAAAATCCGTTTAATAGTCCATAACCAACAAAAAAACTGTAAAATAGTACATTACGATACATGTGACCTAGGTAGGACTTTTTTACACGGCGTCAAGTTAAGGCCCTCGCTACGCTCGGGCCTTAACTTGACGCCGTGTAAAATGCTCCTTAAGTCACAAGTATCGTACAAAATTTTAAAGCACTGCCTACCTAAGCCCGCTGTCACGCCTATCCGTGCCCTAAGTAGTCTTTTTTTGCACCGTGAGCTTAGCGCGGGCTTAGCTCACACAGTGCTATAAATAAAAATATTGTTTTTTCAAAACTGAAAAATTGATATAAAAAAAACTAATCTCAAAGTCATACCATTGTTATTATTTTCCATAAATCTTTTACGACCTTTCCTACTAAAATCGGATAACAATAAAAAAAAATGTTATGGCATTTTAAAAAATAGTGTATGCTCACTCTAAATTATTCAAAACACGTTTCTAACATGTATTCCTGAAAACTTTTCTTCATCGCTACAAAGCTTCTACTGTGAGGAAGCAATTTATTTTTTTATAATTTTTATTCAAATATAATTTAAAATGCTTTAAATATTCATTTATTTCAAGCTGGCTCTAAGAAATCTGAGGAGAAAGATAAACCGAATACCTTCAAGAACTTGGAGCTTCTCGTACAGATCAAAGATTCAATCGTGGGTTACGCTCTGGTCGAGAACAAATATCATGAAATGGCAAAGGTGATCCAGGACCCATACGGCATTACTTCCTTTGATTATCACAATAACAGGACCGTATACTACGGTTCTACTGCAGCTGGAAGTTCCATCCAGTCAGCTTTTCCGCAGGAGCATCGTTCACTACCTGAATATACAGCCAGTTGGATAAAAACTGGCATGGCTGTCGATCAGGTCTCCGGCAAAATCTACGTTGCCGATAGGATTGAGGGCAAGATATATGTTGTCGACGTGCTCGGCCAACATCATAAGGAATTGATCACTGGATTGGATAAGCCTTTGGATATTGTTTTAGACCATGCGAAAAGAAACATGTTCGTCTTGACACAATCATCTGTGAGTAAACTATTTGATTGGAATCCTTAATGAGTTTTACTTGACAAAAGTAATTGAAACATTAATGACATTTAAAGTTACTCTCTACTAAAAGAATGATGCGAAACTTGTTTTTCCCTTCAAAATTATATTTACCGATAAATTTAGAATTTGAGTCCACATTAAATTTAACACATATCGTTTTTCAGATTTTTTCGGCTACCATGAGCGGGGTGAAGGACAAAGTGTTGATTGAGAAAACAGATCTCCAAGCAATCGCTGTGGATTTTACCAATGATCGATTGTACTATGCCACAGGAAAAATCGTAATGATGTTTGACATGAAAAACGCGATGGAAAAACAAGTTTTCGAACAGGGAGCCACCAGCCTTGCTGTTCAGAACGGAAAACTTCTTTTTATCTCTAAGAAAATGTTACAACAGTGTGAAGATACCACCGTTGAAAAGGTTGTTTGCAAATCATATTCATTAACTCAAGAACGAGGACCCTACACGAATATAAAGACATACGGGCATTTGACATCGATTGCGGGCCTGTCTAGCCCCTGCAACGACAACAACGGTGGATGCGAACATCTCTGCCTGCTTTCCTCGAACACGGAGGGCTACGACTGTGCTTGCGACGATGGTTGGAAGCTAAATGCAGATAAGAAGAATTGCACCAAGACGCAGTGAAGAGTAGTTCGATGCGTGACAAATAATGACTAGATGAGAATAATAATAGTATTCAAGATTTAATTAAGATTTAATTAACTTGATCAAATCAGTGAATATTTTAAGTTATTGGTCTCGATAATGACAAAAACTTTTTTATAAGAGAAGACAGCTCAACAAGAATTTTGTGAAATTTATTAGTTAACTATTACACCAATATTCAATAAATTAATAATAAGGCTGTACATACCATTTCATTGTTGTTATTGATGAATAATATATTTATAATTATATTATATTATATTTAATAATATATTTATTTATTTCTAGAGTTAAGGTTGAACAATGTTTGAGAATCTTATTATAATTTAAGAAATCTTCTTGAATTAAAAAAATCTTATAAGTTTCTTCTATAAATATTAATAAAATACGCTAAACAAAAAATATTTTTATAGTTTTTTTTACCCTTTTAATAATAAGTTGACTGATATTTCTTACTTTCCTTATCTTTGATTTAGCTGTAATAACATCTGAGTCATTTTTATATTATCAGTACATATTAACCTATTATCTATATATATTATCTGTATTAAAATCTGTAGTAAATGTACTTCATTTATCTGTAAAATAATGTGCAAATATTTAAGATAATAAAAAATAAACGATAAGTAACATACGTACACCTAGGATAACTTTAGGTAACTCAGTTTCTTTTGTATGTCTCTATCACTGTTTATCCAGAAGCTTAAATAATCAATGTCGGCTACTTCTAAGTATAAAAAATATATAAAACCTACATTTAACATTTTTATACCCTTCAAAACCAATATTACTTTTCGAAGGTTCTCAACCATGCTAGTCTGTTTGTACGTCTTGTGCTTTCTTATTTGGCCAAGCTTCAAAATATTTATTAGAATTTTTCTAACGCATTTTAAGGAGATAGAAAATATTGTGCTTTAGGTAGTCGAATTATCCTAAGTTACATTGATATGTTAAAGTTATAAATTGTTGATTCGTACTGTAAGATTCTTTAGTAGCGGTAATGCCTAAAAATTAATAATGTCATTGCGTAATATTTCAATGCTTTAAAAGTGTTAATTACAAAAACATTTCCGGAAGTTTTTACATGAAACACGTTTAAAGAATATTATCTATATGAAAGGAAATTAAAGATTGGAAGATAACATTCGAGAATACATTTGATATTGACGCTCTAAATCATTTACAGGTGAATAAAAGTACTAATTTTAGTTCTGACAACATTAATAAGTGATATCATTGATTAATGTTTATCAATTTATCAACTTCATTATTGTATGGGCTTATACCCTTTTAGAACTTATTAATCACATACAAAATTATATACACTTGAATATTAATTGTAGGCACAGATTAAGAAATGTTCGTGCTAAAAACTAGTGATTAATAAATTTAGTGAACGTGTGAAATAATATGATATTAAAAATACAGTTCAGATTTAGTGAAAGTGGGTTCCCGAATCCGTACAAGGCAAATTTAGAAAAATATGTTTCAAAAAATTAAAATCTACATCGGGCACACTTTATCAACCATAATTTTGTGAATTTTGTTATTTAGATTTTTTCATTTTGTATTTATTATTATGTATGGAAAGTTAATGGAGTGAATTGAAATGTATAGGAGGTATAACAAATATGTGACAATTGGAATTCTAACTAACAGATCTGGGATTCTATAGTCCGGTGCTTTGACCACTGAGTTAATGTTGGGCTCGGGCTTACATGCGGACAGACTTCATGACAGTATCATAAATGTATGAATCACAAACAGTTTACTGATAAGCTGTTTTATCGCTTACGATTAGTAAATTAAGAGTTTAGTATACATTTTCTCTTTGTAAAAACAAGACACTACTTTAAATTCATGTGTTAAAATCAATTTTTTAATCATGGTGACTAAAAAGTGTTGTGTTGGAATAATTGTTGCATTATTAATAATGGTTGGAGTAGCCGTAGGAATTTATTTTGCAACGGGTAAGTTTCATAAGAACAATCTTTGACTTGCATAATGTTTACATGTAATACTTATGTAATATAAAAGAAATTGTTATCTAAGTAAATAATTTAAATTATAAGTTGGAAAAAACAATTTTTTTTCATTAAAGGCTAAGGTAACAAAATGTTTTAAAAAAGTCTAAAATAATCCTTCATAAGGGATATCATACCAATAGATAAAACATTACACGGTATTCTCTTTGTTATAAACTTTTTATAATCCATTGCGTAGCTAAATCTGGTTCCAAATCTGAGAGTAAAGAACATCAGCCAGATCCAACCACGCCAGCTCCGCCAAAGTTAAATCCCTTTAAGAAGCTCACAGTTTTGTTGCAAACTAAACATTCAATCATGGCTTACGATCTCGACACCCACAAATACAATGAAGAAGCGACTGTCAATGAGCATCTGTATAATATCATTTCCTTCGATTATTACAACAACCGCACCATTTATTATGCTACGAGCGCTGCTGGAAGTCCCATCCAGTCAGCCTTCCCGCAGGAGCATCCATCGTTACCGGCCTATACAGGTAATTGGATCAAAGGCGCCATGGCTGTCGATCAGGTCACCGGTAAAATCTACGTTGCCGATAGGGTGGAGGGAAAAATCCATATCGTTGACGTACTCGGTCAGCATCACAAGGAACTGACAAGTGGTTTGGATGGACCCTTTGACATCCTTATGAGCCCCTACAAGGAATCCATTTTTGTCTTGACAAAATCGTCGGTGAGTATAGTACTGTTGAACGAGTTTAGTTAGACAAAAAAAATGAAAAGTTGGATAATCTTTAATGATAAATTTTTGACATCTTCTTTATCGTTGCAATGACCTTGTAGTTTTTTGCCGCATCTTAATATCTCTATAGAAAAAATAGTTGTCACACTTTTTCACTGAGATATTTATATAGCACACACTTCAAAAAATTGAATAGTCATCATTTTGCAGATTACTATGTACACAATGAGCGGAGAAAAAATGACAACGTTGATCGAACATACAGATCTCCGAGCAATGGCTCTGGATTTCATGAATGAGATGTTGTACTACGGTGCTGGAAGCAGTGTAATAATGTATGACTTGAAAACGAAGAAGGCAAACACATTTGGATACGAAGTTATTAGTCTCGCTATCCAGCAGAATAACTTACTGTTTATTGATAAGAATCGAGTTTTTCATAATTGTATTATCAAGGGCACAGAATTGATCAATTGTGAAACATGGTCTGCACCGAGAGAAACCGAACCCTTTGAGAGTGTAAAGGCGTATGGCAGAATGTCTTGGCTCGAAGACGTGCGTAATCTTTGCAAGAAGAACAACGGCGGATGCCAGCAGCTTTGCATTCCTCAAAATAGTGAAGAAGGTTATGTTTGTGCATGTGACGACGGCTGGAGGCTAAAACAGGACCAAAAGAACTGTATTGAGTTATAGTGAAAATAGTTATGTAACTAGAGAGAGGCACTTACTGAGCTAGTCAATCTTTCATATCATCTTCATGATTGCTTTCACAATGATTCAACCGAATAAATCAAAATTTCAATTGTAATATTTATTACTTAGCTATTAAATCAGTATTCCTCATTATATTGTCTATTTGAACAAGACAAAAAAATCTTGCCAAAGTGCTTGCCATAAATGTGAATAAAATATATAACTTACAGAACAATAAACAATATTTTTTATTGAGATTATTTTTTCTTACCTAATTTTCATCATAACTGTAATAAATAATTTAAGCATTTTACATTGTTAAAACATGTACGTGTATTATCGACATATTATAAAAGTATTTATTTAATGTTTTATTAATTTTAAAGAATATGGTGTAAATTTATAAGATATAATGAAAAAGAATAAGAAATATAATTAAAACTTAATTTCATTGTATTAATTAAAAGAATAATTTCATTATCCACTCTTAAAAAAATGATTGCTGGAAGTAGTGGCTCATTTAAAGTCTTGATGTGATTGGTTATTTGAAAAAAGCGCGAATATTTGAATTTTTTTAATTGAAAATGGGCTAGATTTGAATTTTGAAACTCAAGTATTTATAGAACTATAAAATAATTAAAATAGAATGAAAACTTTGATTTTTTGCTTAAAAAATGTTTATAATTATATTATCATTTAAACTAATGAAAATTAAATCATTGAAAAAGAGAAAAACAGTATTCATAACCTCAAAAAGAAAATGTACGTGCGAATCGCATTTAAATTTTGCTAGTATTAAACAAAAGTTATAATAATGCAAAGTCGTACAAAATTATTAAAAATCTCGCACACCTATTTCAATGTATATATTCACGCGGTCGACCCTCAAGCTTCTTCTATACTTGCCTTCGAAGCGCTCCCGCGCTCCTTGATTAAAAGAATAATGAGAAATGTAATATTGAAATATTTTAACATTGCGTGACTGTGAATTGTATATTCTTTTTAAATATAAATTATTATTTCAATTGAATTTCGCGTTAAGCATAATCGATAATATTTGAAAAAGTATTTGCATCGATCGTTATAGGTACAGATTATTTGATCGAGTTAGCACGAATACATATTAACTCGAAAAAGTAAGTAAGAAGAGATCTTCCTGCACCTTTTTTGTAGATGATATTTTAGGTTTATGATATGAAAAAATCATGATATAGTACTATTTTAATGCCAATTTTATGTAGAAAAGATATTTATTTATACAAGAATTAACACAATATAATAATGAATATTGTAGAGCTTGTAAATAAGTTAAAGATATAAAAAATTGAATGATTCCATTAAAATAAATATACAAGTATTTGACTTTTAACCTACAGAGTTGGCCTCGCTGTGCAGTGGCTCGTGAATCTTTTCCGTTTCAAAATGAATTTGTGTTAAAGTATTTTCCACCTCCAAATATTTGTTATTTTGCTTTTTCCTTTGTTCCAGATTCCTTAGCAATTTAGGGGAAGCCACCTGCATAACAGTTTAGGATAAAAATAAAATAAACTTATATAACTATTATATTTTAACATATAAAAGATTATAATTATATTTACTGTAGTATTAGACATTCAAAAATTATTTGATTAATTTATTATAAAATTTAGTTTTATGATAAAAAGTATTTGTGTGTTTCCAATGGTCTTTAACATTTAAAAATGTCTTATTATAAAAATCGAATAATTCAGAATGAAATTTCCTCAACACATCTAAGATAAAAATTAAAAATATTATAATCGAAACACGTCGAAATTTTTTCACAATTTAAACTGTATTTATCAAAATATCTCAAGTACTAACCCCTGGATTCTTCTTTAAAAAGTCGATGAATGCGCGCACGCTGTCTAGGTGTGATATCCCCTGCCATACGACATCCATGTTGATAAGGTCCTCAGCGACGTGCTCGCATTTCGTCCACTTTTCAGCAAGGCGACGATTGCGCGGTGGTATGAAACGCAGGTTGCGTGGTAGCGCTCTGCCGAAGGCGTACTGCTGTTCAGAGCGCAATTCCGTGCGTAGGTCCTCGTATACTCGGGTGCGCGTTGCCTCGAGCTCGCTTGCCTCACGGCAGTGGCGAGCCGAAACTACTGCTGAGGGGACAGTCGGCATTTCCGTCAGTATGACCTGAGCAAAAAGTAAGATTAATTTTACAAAAGTTATGGAAATTTATTTTTCACGCTAATCGAATTTTTGCTTTTAAAAATATATTGCTTTTAAAATCTATTGACGTATATGAATAGATCGAATATTATTAACAGGAGATTTGGAATCATGTACGAGAGAAATAATATAGAACGATGGGTTTATCTTTTTTTTAACATAGCTATGCACGAGAGAGAGAGAGAGGGAGAGAGAGAGGCGACCCATTTTATCTACCTTTTTATGAAGGAATAAAAAATTACACCTCGTGCTCGGTCTACTCTCTTACATCAACGGTGATAATTGCGTCGCGGGCTCAGCTCGACCGTCGTCCGAGCCCTGACGCATCTGCTTCACGATAAGGATTAGACACTCGCGAAGCTTTCAAGCAAGCATCGCGACGTTAACTCAGTGGTAGAACGCAAGCCTACAATCCTCGGGATCGTGCGTTTGAATCCCGTTCATCGCATATTTTTTACGCGACTTATTCAGTCTGTCCTCTCATACGTAACATAACCAAATCAATCATTTTTAATGAAGAGAGTTATTATTATTTATAGAAACATTGATAATGAGTATAGTATTAGTTAAGATGAAATTTTAGTTTCGAAATTATTTTGAAATTAAAGTTCCTTTTATTAATTAAACAAGGTGTCATATGAATTGTCATTTACTCTCTCTGCAACTCTTATTGTGTTGGGAAGTACTTCTATTCCTATATATGTTGTATTCATTGTATAAAATATAAGTTTTTCTTATTGTTTGTAAAGAATTTCAAGATAAATATTATTAATTAAATGGTAAGATGTACCTCGAAAAAACTATAATTGATGAAAAATAAAAAATGAAATTAATACCAATTATCTTAAATGATCATAATAGTGTCAACATTTTTCCATAATTGTCTTTATCTACCTTACCGCTAATACATTTTTAAAAACAGAATACTCCACAATATTTCTTGTCTTTGGCATTTGAGTTACCTGCATAGCTTTGCAAGCTTCAGCCGTGAAATTGATTTCGAACATGTCCTTCAGAATCTCTTCGTCAACTACTTGTTCATTGCCACCGAGTTGCTTCAACCACTCGCAAAAGTCTTTGCAGATTTTGTCCATCAGTCGCGTAGCTCGCATTTCTAAAGTTGCCTCTGGATCGTAGCCTCTTAAATCTTCCTCACGAAGTGGTCGCCATACCACCACCTAATACATCGTGATAAGAGAATTAGAATTTTTATAGAAATATATTTTAATTTATTTTCAAATGTAAGATTACCTTTCTTCGTGGTTTTTTCAAGAACAAAGCGTATCGATTCACACGATAAGCCTCACCGTACTTAATAGAATAAGATTCTTGATCCGTTGGTGGATGAACCTTATATATAAATCATTATTTTAGCATAAAAATATTACTAAGAACATTTTCTTTATCAATTATTTTTTATCCAAAATTAAAAAAATACGATAATAAATTTGATGCATACGATAAGGTCAAACGTTTTTTCCGTAGCAGTGTCTTCCGATTCACTTCTCGATCTCTGGAATTTCATGCGTGAACCTCTATCCGCCTTGAAACATTTTGGCATCCCCAGAATCGGTGCTACGAGATCATAGGCCTTGGGTGGGAGAACACGTCTCAATTGACGGGAATTTGTGGCGGGAGGCTGTTGGGAGGACAATTCGAGGTTAGGATCAAAAACGTCGGATTTAAGATATCGCCTTGAGTCGGCTAAAGATTTAAACAATTTTAGACCTAATTTTAAGTATTTTACGCTCTCTCCATCATCAAGGGTTTTACACTTTTCCTCTATTTTCTCGATGAACTTTGAACCGAGTTTATCCAGAAGGAGAGATGGATCGTAGTTATCTTCGAGGCAAGCTTTAACTAAATCAATCACATCTTGCGGCGACAAAATCGGTGGAGGTGGAGAAGCTGCTCTGTGCTTCAGTATAGCATCGAAATATGGGATGGGGTCTTCTTTCTTTTCAGTTTTCGGAGTAACTTCTTCATCCTCCGACTCATCAGTTTTTGATTCTTCCGAAGTAGTTTTCAAATGAAAAGTTGTTTTTGCCCGCTTCAGCATCCGACCTGAGTTTGCATCCCTAACTTGGCTAGCATCGTAGGCTGTTGTGAAAGCAGTTATTTTATCAACAGCAGTCTTCATTCTCAGCAATGGTTTTTTCTTCTTTTCCTTCTTCTCTTCTTTTTTTTCAATATCAGTCGCTGAAGCTTCTTCCTGTTTCTTCTTTTGCGCTCTTGGCGTCACGATTTCTTCTTCGCTCTCGCTCTCACTAGCTTCACTAGACTTGGCGGTAATAGCATCAGCTCGAGCTCTCAAAGTCATAAATTTTTTCGATTTTAGGGCTCGAAGAGGCTCAAGACTTGGACGCCAAATAACAGGTGCGTGGCAGGGAGCCATAATTTTAGATGATGGTAATTTGTCCTCCTGTGGCCGCGCTTCTTCTGAATCTGAGCTTTGGTTGCTTGGTGTAGAAGTTTTTGAACGATCAGAAGACTGGACCGAGAAAGATTTTTCTTTACAACGTTGATCCGTTTGTAACTTTGAAGATGATAGTTTATCTTTCGTAGACAATGTGTCTGTGGTAGTTGCTGATTCAGAGTCCAGTGTAGTTTTATCGAAGGATACTCGGAGGTGATCCTTTAAATCACTTTCTTCCCTTGTTTTTTTATATGATATTTCACTTTCCATTTTTACAACAGAAATTGGTCCATCATATTCTAAAGATTCATAAATATCTTTATCATCAGTATCATAGTCAGAATAATCCTGTAATTCTGCATTTATAATACTACTATTACTACTACTGCTAGAATAAGAAAGTTTTAGCGAAGCAGGTTCATCAACAATAGATTTTAAAGTAGCTAGAGGTAGTTTGCGATTTATTTTAGTTTCAATTTTAAATGGCTTGTATATGCACGCATGACACTTGTCCATGTACGATCTACAAAACACTTTAGTTTCTGGAATTTGTTTTAAAACATCTGTGGATGAAGCAATTACTGCATTATTTTCAAAATTAACACTTGAACCTGAAGTGCTGCGAGATACTGACGCTATTGTTACCGAAGCTTTTTCATCTAATTTTACAGATTTGAAGTCTGCTTCTTTATTTTGACCAGATTGTGAATTTAGAATATTTTTTAACTTATTTTTAACTTCTCTGAAATCAATTGAATCTTTTTCATCTTTTTTAGTTTTAAGTTTTCTCTGTTTAGTTTTAATTATTTTAGATTTTTGAGATTCTTCAGAGGAAGATACATTTTCAACCAAAGTGAGGTTGGTTTTCCTTTTTATTATAGTATATTTATTATTGGTTAATTTATCCAATGCTTTGTAAGCATAATCTCTTTTAGGATCTGAGATTGTTTTTTTTAAAGTTGTATCTGTATCTATTGTAATTGAAATTTCGTTCGCTTTAGTTTTATCAAGTTTCTCTTCTTTATTTACGATTTCATCTTTGAATGTCAAAATTTTTTTTTCAGATTTTAGACTTTTTTCTGCATTAAGAAAATCTTCTTCTGACATAACAGATATATCCTGCAAGTTAGAATCTTCTTCGTCACGCGAATCAACAAGTGAAAGCTTGCGAAAGCTTGGATGGGCACTGACGAATCTCAAATTCGGCACACGAAGAAAGTCTGTCCGCTGCGATGCAATACTTGAATCTTTGTCACTATGAAGTCTTGGGAATTCCTGGTCAAAATCGAAAGATTCTCTTGTTCCGACAGAACTATCGATGGACACAGCCTTAGCAAAACTTGGCACAAGACTGGCCATACCTAGCTTCGGTGGTTTTACGATTTTTCGTTCCTTTGTTTCGAAAGACTTTGATCGAGAAGTTGAAGCTGCAGCTGACCTGCTGCGGATCATTTTGTGATGGTCACACGGTGGTTTCGGAACACTCGGTAATTTTGGCACGGAAGATTTTCTTGTATGTAAGTATTGTGCTATTTCATCATCGAAGATTTTCGTGGCAACAATATTTTTGTGTCGAGGGCAAGAAGATTTTGGATAAATTTTAAGTTCTTGCAAAGTCGTCGGTTTCTTATCATCTATTATACTTATTTTTCTTTTTGAGGTACGCGTGGCAGGTAATTTAATTTTTTCGCGATTAAAAGTTATTTGACTGCCAGATTTTTTCCTATCATTAATAGTAAGCAAATTCTCATCAACTTTCGTACTTTTTAAGTTATCCGCGAATTTTCTCGTTTTATGTAACGGTGTGGGAGGCGATATCTTAAACCTAATATCATCGGAAATTCGGATTTTAGGTGAGGTTACTGATGGAGGGGATTGTGAAATGGAATCAGGATAAGAATCTCTTACTTTTTTGAATTTTTTTTCGATTTCGTCGCAAACTCCAGTCCAGTACGTACCCGCATCTCGAAGTGGAAGCTCCCATCTACGCAATCCATTTTTATTAGATTACAATTTTTTAGATGCATGATTTCGGTGCACAGTAATACCGTTTTTAGTTAAAAAAAAAAAAAAAAAAAAAAATTAATCGGATGTGTTGCTCTTTTTTTGATGTTTAAACATATTCATTTGCCAAACATCTCAAAAATATGTTTCATTGCAAATATCAGGATATATATTGTCAAATTATATTTTTATATTTATATCTGTTTATTTTCTTTGGAAATATCTTAGTCTTTAGGTTAGTTTAAGTTAGTTTGTAAGTGTACCAGTCCTATGTACAGGTATCTTTGAATACCTCTATAGGATGTTTTTGCTGCTCCAGACGTATGATGTACGTCTGGTAGTCAGCAAAAAATAATGTATTAATATTATTTTACTCTGGCTAAATAAATAAATATGTTATATATGCAGATAAATTATAAATATGTCAGGCATAATATAGGTGATATAGTACAATATCGCTTGTCATATCTAACTCTATATTATAACTACAATATATTAGTCTTAGAATATAATCGTATATTAAAATTATTTTATAAGTTGATTTCAAGAAAATTTGTAATAAAAGTAAAATGCAATTTTTGCAATTAATACATTGAAAGTGATACTGATTTATAAATGTTATGAAACTTTAACTTTTCAAATAATATAATAATACGGTTCATTTTATAACAATATAAACTATATATATGTACATTATTACTTTTATTTTATTTAAAAAATCTTATAATTATAACCTACTTTGATAGCTTGATAGGTTTCAACCAATGCCCGCTGGTTCCATAACAAGCAGATTTTCTAACCGAAACATCACACATTTCAAAGGAAAATTTTTATTGAATCTTCTAAATGGCGTTTAATAGTTACGATTGTTTATCTTGTTACACGGTGTTTATTAGTAATCATCTAAACACGGAAAATTTTAACGGAAAATGTCCATCCCGGTACCACAAAACATTCCTTCACAATGCGTCGGCATTTCACCCTACTTTCAGGGCTTACATTTATCGATCAAACAAACATCCAAATTCCTCGACTACGTCTCTACATGTCTAGACCTTCAAACCATTGACTGTGTGTTTTCTTCATAAAAAGGATTAAAAGTAAATAGACTGTCAGTTATAGATTGACAGATAATTATGTGTGACTGCGGCGATTGAAACATAAAGATTAGATATATAATTTCTTATTGAAAAGTTCATATACGTTTAGATGGTACAGCATTAACTCTGGTTTCAACCGTCGATATATATAGTTGTTATCGTTGGAAGGTAATCGTTTTGATAATATTTGATAGAAATTTATTATTTGAATAAATTTTTAACCACAATCACTATTTACCCATTGCTGCTAATTACTTGTCATAGTATTTTTAGCTACTAGAGGTAACTAACTACACGGAATCTGAAACAAATAAGTTATTTATATTTGTGCTTTCACATTTCTTTTGAGAATTTCTTATACCAAATGTTTCTATATTAAATGTTCAAAATATTTTGAAAATCGTAATTTTAAAGAAAAGTATAAAAATGTAAAAAAATTTTACATTAAAATTTTAAATTATTTCTGGTTATCCTCCTGCATCGGTTCTCTAGAAATATCAACGCAGTAGTTATCTTTATTGCTGCAATCATATCAGAGTTAAGAGTTGTACGATACAGATCGAATATCTGTCCCTTTGCTCCGGGCAAACGGTGAAGTTGTGTTTGACTGGGGAGGTTTTGATGGCCAATGACTGAACAAAACAACTGATTTATTTTCGAACAAAACATTTGTAGCAAAAAAAAATAGTGCGCACCATAGATGATAACAAGTTAATAAATAAATCAAATAATATATAGAAAAATTTTTTATATTAAAATTAAAAGAAAATTAATTTCTTATTTTACAACTAAACGATTATCTATTCTCTACTCTTTATTCATTGTAGACAAATTGATTTATTCATGAGCAATTTTTCATTATTACTTAAAAATTTTTTTATGGTTTGAACAGCAGTCAGCGTGTCGCCCTCGATGAGCAAATTTGGGAACTACAGCGTCCAGTACAAAGTATTGATCTGGTTTGTGGAGGTAAGTATACACGGTTATCAACTGCTGGTGTAAGCCATTCTCCTGAGTAAAATTTGAACGTTGTAGTATAGTTACCAGATAGATGCCGTGTTCGTTGCTATTCCTAAACAACGTTCCAACAAATATCAAATATAAATATTTATTGTTAAAGGTATATCTTAACATGGAATCAGAGGATCTTTAAAAAAGATAAACCAAATTTTCCTTAAACAAGCCGTTCAGGTAGCTTAAAACTTGTTTTATCATCTCTTCGCTCCGCATCAACTAATTGACCTTAACATTTCTGCAAATACAGACTTACCCCTTATTTTCCATATCAATTTTCGCCCGACTTCTCTTCCTCACAGCCAGTTAATTCACTCAGTAAAACGCGTCCGGGGGAAAACTGCATCGCAGCTCACCCGCGCGTCTGCAACTTTTCGCTGCACGCGCCCTGAAAAGCGCTTCCGGCGCTTCAGCTGCTGCTTCCGGGGTATCGCTCCGTTGGCTCGTGCCCGAAAATGTGTATAATTAGAGAAGGCGCGATTGTTGTTCGGTGAATGCATATAGGAGAAGAAGAGGGCGATGGGACGAGAGAAAATTGTTGGAGGCTTGTAATTGTTTGTTATCGTACGTTAAAGAAGAAATTGCTAGGTTTCAATGAATTTGAGTGAAGCTTCGTATAGCACGTCGCGTGGTTTAATTAAAAATGAATTCTTTTTTCGATCTCGGAAAAATTAGCGTTTAGATAAATGTTAAATGGTATCGTAGCTATGAAGGTTTGATTATTGAAAATAAACTTTCGAAATCACCTTTGCTACCTCTTCGATTTGAAAATTCATCTGATACGCATACAAACATACTCTTACATCCGATATGTAACGAACTGCTGAACTACTGGCCGCGTATTAATGCAAGATCAGCGTCGCATGTGCGATTGGCGCGAGTATCGGTGTCCCAGCTGTTGACAGGGGTTCGGCGGTTTGTTTGCGCCTTGCCTTCGCCGTCGCTGATTCCCCAAATGGCGCTGCTGCTGTTATGCTCCGTCGAGAATATAGAGGTGGATCAGCCTCTCTCTTGCGTCCTCTCGTGGGGCATCGATTTTTGCGATGGAGGCAGGATTCGTGAATCCCAGAGTGAGTGGGAGAGATGACCGGGAATCGCAGGATTAGTGTTCTCGCGGTGATGGCTTAGCCATTGTTCAAGAGTCGCTAAGATGGTTTTCGGAATGAAAAGACGGATTTGTTTGCTGGAAAAGTATGTATATGTACAGGGCGAGTAGTTATTGAATGGATAGAGAGCGGCTAACATGGTTTTCTCCTATTTAGGTCTTATTCATTATTATTAGTACGCCGTTTGCGCCTGTAAAAAATTAATTTAGTGTTTGTAATTGTTTTGAGAGTAATTTTATTAACTTTTTTTATAAAACGGGCACAAAAATGTTGCTAATTATATCGGTTATAATGTACAATTTGCATTGTTTTTCATCGACTGAAATACTACCGGATTAAGTTTTGTCTGAAGATTCTTTAGAATTTCTGGTTTACTAGTACGTTCGTTATCGATTGATACCAAAATAACAAATATCAGAGTTCCACCTATAAATACTAAGTGGAGCAATGCGAATATCAATATATAAACTGGAATCCAAAGCGAATCGTTTGTAAAAGAATATAATTACTTTTGAATCCAAAATTTTTAATATTACGCTTGTAGAATATAAAGTTTAAATGTTAGAAAGACTAAAAATATTATAATTCGATTATAAATATACGCAAATATTAATACGAACAAGATTTTTAGTCAAAAAGAATCTGTCTATATTTTCTAATATAAGTATATATTTATCATCGGTCAATAAAAGAACAGAATTTTACACTCTAACAAGGATAAATTCTTACCACTCGTTCTACATCAACTCGAAAGAATCTATACCTAACTAACCTAATCAATCTCATCGAATCCAGCACCTCATTGCTATTTCTCTTTCTCTAAAGACACTAGCACCCGTGGACATGCCCAATCGTTGCGAAAACTCTCTCTATACATCTCTCTCTCGCTCTCTCAACTCCTGTATACCATTCGCGGGCGCGTGTGTAGCGCAACGGCGGCTGCTGCAGCAGTTTGACAGTTCGCCGAAAAAGCGAAGCCGCAGACTCGGCCTGACAGCGGTCGCGCAACGCATACACACACACATACACAGGCGTGGAGAGGCGAAATCCTGGTGGTTTCGCTTATTTACCGGAGGTTCGCGTTGTATACTGGCCGATGTGCATATGAGTGTCAAAATTTGCGCAGATAGAGAGGGAGAGAGAGAGAGAGAGAGAGAGAGGCAGATGGGCTGTTGGATTACGCGCTGCAAGCGAGATTATTGACGTTGGTAGAGGTATGTGTGTGGCTGATGGGATGTCAAGGTGTGGTGGTGGTTCTTGAGGGTAATGTGTGGTTTGATTAGTGGGTGTGTTTTGAAAAAGGCATGTAATCGGTGTTTATTACATTTTATTAGATTTTTAAACGTTATGGTAAAGTGGTTTGTGATCATTCAACCAAAACTTGACAATTTTTTGTTTAATTTGGCTACAATAAATTTACAAATTTCGGATCCTTAAATATAGCAGCCAAATTCTGATAGTTATTTTTTATAGACTTGTACCCATCTATCACTTTTTTGCCGTAGTATAAACTGAAGCATTCCAAGAAGCTAAACGCATTTCGAACATTCGCTGTGCATTTATGAGAGCAAGTGTGTGAGAGAGAGAGCGTGTATATGTATATAGGTGTAATGAAGGTTATGGATTATCTCGACGGTATTTTGACCAAGCCGGTTGAAATTGATAGGAGTTGCTGACCACATCATACGAAGCTGACGGTTCTATTTTGAGCTGCATGCGACGTAATATTCAAACGTCCCTGCAAATGAAAGTATCGAATTGTGAAACTATTTGGACGCCAAAGTTTCGCAATGTGAAACCGAGTTTGCAGCTTTATTTTTTTTACATAATTCATGAAGGGTTGCTTAAATCAGTTCCAATAATCAATGTGATAGATATATTATAATTCTCATTGATTTGATTTCACTGAATTAGCATCGTATATATTTCATGCATAAATAAAGCAAACCCGTATTCATGATTTATTTATCATGCAAAAGAAAAACCGAAAACTCCCGAAACTTATACGAAATACAAACCCTTTTCCTATCCCACTACACAGTCGACCGGAGAAAGCGACAGAGCTATTCTCATACGTCCGGTGTCAAAGTTATATACCTAACCGGTATGTTCTTTCCCTGTGCTAAACATTTGCGACGAGGCGGAAATGAACCGCGAATATTCGCCAATCGCTTTTTGTAATACACGCGTAATGTAAATTCTTTGGGAAGTCAATTTTCCAACGCGTAATGATATTTGTTTCCCTAGCACACCTCCGAGTTATGAGAGAGAGAGAAAGCTGGAGGCCGTCCAAGCGACGGCTCGATAATTCCGGTTTTTCAGGACACCCACAGACGTGGGGTGTAGTTTAATTCGGTGGGATTTTGCAGGAGTATATAGTTAATTTACTCGGTTTTTTATCTTTGCTTTTATGAAATGCATTTGAATTACTTTTTAAACGATTTTATGCTGTTTTTGTTAATAAAAATCGAATATTGTACCTTACAGCATATCATAATGAAGCTTATTATATTCTATAACTTTTTATTTAAAATAACATTCCTCTCGCGATGTGTACCTTATCTCCAGTACCCCCTACAGCAACAAAGAAAAATCCGTCGATTAAAATCGGGTTAAAGATAAGTATCGAAAAAATAAAAACTATATACAGCACGTTATAGGGCCCGACATTAAGGAAAAAGCAGCAGCAGTAGCAGCGTACCGCCGACAGCTGAAACAGCTCGCGCACACGCTAGAGACAAAAGGGCGGCAGCAGGGCATTAACGAGGCGCAAACACGTGTGCGCGCGTGCCCCCGTCACCCCCTACACACGCGGCGGAGCATCGGCCGGCCGTAATTTAACTTGATAGCATCGCCTCAAGTTTAAGGCGAGGGAACCGAGGAGCTAGCAAGCGAGAGAGAGAGAGACTTTGCCGATTCGGAGGCAGAGAACGTGACGGTATGCAAGATTGCCGAGGCGCCCGGCCGCGCGCGCGCGCCTGCTAGAAGGGACTTTAATTTAACTGCGTCAGACATATTAAGGATACTAACTCTCGCGAGGAGCTGGAGGGGCGGAGTGTTAACTGGCGAGCTTGCCTAAAACTGTCATCCGTGCTACTGCTGCTGCTGCTACTGCGCCCGCCTTATGAAATTCTACCGGAGGGTGGTGTGCTGAGGAGAGTGGAAAAGAGTCGGTTACTCGCCACTATTTTTTAATAGAGAATGTGGAAAGTATCAACTTGACTAAAGGTGTATATAACAATGACGAGAGTCGGGGGGAGTAATGAGAGACCCAGGAGCTGTGTGAAATTAAGCAGGAAAGCTTAAAGGGCATGAACAGCGTTTATATACAGCTACTTTTGGCTTGGAAAATTATTAGTTTAGTTGCCATTGTGTTATTCCCCGGGATTTTGGAGAAATTAACGTGAAATGCAGCGTTGCCTGTGTAAGTCATGCAGTTGGATGGTAAATGTTTATATAATGGTACAGGGAGGGAGAGGCAGAGGTATTAGTTTTCACAGTTGCATTAAATATATATACGCAAAATCTTTGCCGTACCCATGTAAATAAGCGAAATGTGTAATTTAGCATTATCGATATAAACAGAAACGAATTGAAAAGCGAGCACTAATTACCGTAGCGAAATTAATTAATTTTCCAAAATTGAAATTCGAAGATGCGACTAATTGACGCAACAATCTCTGACTACGGCAGTCCAACGTTCTATTTTAATTAACGTTATAATACTGCGAACGCTTAAATATAATTGCGAGTTTCGAGACCTTTTAGTTTTTTCGAAATACAAAAAGACTCTTTCTTATACCTTTATTTCATCACAATAAAACTCTCTCTCTCACACACACATATTATATGCTATATATATATACCTTAAAAAGTCACTTTTACCGACTTGACGTTGAAAAGCCGGCCCCACCTCGGGTTTGTTTGCATTTTTCTTTGATCCAAGCACATATACATATATCTGTAAGTGTGCATACGTATATACATACGGACGTGTGGATGTATATGTCGAGCAGCGGTGGTGCAATCGAGCTAAGCTGCATTTTTGCGCGATTGAAATCGTGCGCGTTTGCGCGCTACTGAGTGAGTGAGTGAGTGAGAGAGAAAGAGAGAGAGAGAGAGAGAGAGAGAAAGCGAATCAAAAAGGCACTTATCGTCTTTGTACCGCGGTTATTTTAATTAAACTCGCGTTTCCCTTTGCCGCGTGCATTTCTCGCATTGATCTCCCTCCTTCCCACCTCCCGCTCTCTTTCTTTTTGATAATGATTCGCGAATCAAATCTTTTTCCTGAGTGCGTATATAGCCTTTTTCATAATTAAATTCTTTACTTTATTATCAGGGTGCACGGTTTGTTGATTAATGTTAATTTTACGAAAAACGTTGTATCCTATTTTTCTGATGTATTATGCATTATTTATAATCATAAAATATAACTTTATTAATTAAGTTTTTCTTGAATAAGCATGTAAACATTTGTTAATTTTTCATTGAAAGTGATTGATACATGTATTAAAATAATATCATAATAAAAATTAGAGTTTTAAATAAAAGTAACACGGTACTGGATCAAGTAAAAAAAAACATTAAAATACTATATTTAAAGAAATAACATTGTTACCTTATTTTAAATCTTCGTTCCATATACACGCTTTTCTTTCATCTTCGTCGACTTTCACAGCTTCTTTACCACCTATTACCGCATTCCCTACGCTTTCTTTTAAAATCGACAACACCCATTCACCCACTCACCCTTATCCTTTCCCCTCGACTCTTCCCAGTGCAGTGCAGTCGTCGACTCGAAATTCTTGGACGCGCTGATTGGCTGAGGCAAACAGAGTTAGTCTCTCTCTCTCGCTCTCTCTCTCTCCCACTCTCGTAATCTCGTTTCAAGCGCGCGAGCTGGAGAGGACCGACACGTTCTCGTAGCGCGCGCGCCGAATTCGCGCTGCTTCCCAATCAGTTTAGCATTAGCGCAGAAAAGTTCTAATTACTCGGTGTGCGGTGAATAACCATTAGACGGAGGTCCGAGTGCCCCGGAATATATCGCTTTTAAGGGAGTTTGCACGCGCGAGAGGGAGTGAGAGTGTCCGCGAGGTTTTGACAAGGCCAGAGAGAGACAGAGCGAGAGAGAGAGAGAGAGAGAAGAGAGGAGGTTTGTTGCCTCGCACGTTATTGAATTGATAGTTCAGTGAGGAGTTTAGTTATTTGTCTTTTTTTATTGTTTATTTACAAAATGATAGAAAGTGATAAAAGGCTCTGAAGAAATTTATTACAGGAGAATGATTTGTTATTCTAGCAAGAGCAGAAAATTATTTATCAAATGTTTGTTTCTGCTCAAGAAAAAATGCAGATAATATTCCTATAAATGTAAAACAATACGATAAATCATCCTAAAATTACATACATACCAAAAGCAACATCATCACCGGTCAGCCCGACATTATGAATACACTCAATCCCACTAGCCAACCTCCGTCCCATCATCAATCACGGCATATATCTCCCATTCCAAAAGAAGCACACCCGGCCAGATATCAATTAACGCTATACCGCGCATGCGCCTCTGCCCGTCCGCATATAAGCAATAATTACGGATGATGAATCTCGGGGCGACTCGATAATCGCGCGATATCTGTTGCCAATGTGACAATGAAATATCGGCAGGGCGTGGAGCAGTAGTGCAAGTCCGTGTCCTGTCGGTTCCCTCGATCCCTCAATCGCTCTGTGCACGGGTCGAATTGAAAAGAGCGGCCAGGGATGGGGAAGAGGGATAGATTGCTAGAGGTGCACGCGTGCGATTGGACGTGGGATAAGGATGGTGGTATTTTTCGAGTTGGCTATTCTTTTGTATCAAAAGTACGACGGATTATTTTAACGTGATTTTCTTTAAGTAATACAATTTTTAGATTTTTACAAAATCAAGACAGAAAGCTAAAACTGCCAAAACCATTTGAAAAATATTATAATCTCATCAGCTAATTCTACAGCAATCCCGGTAACCTGGTATAAAAACATTTCCCTCAACCTATTTAACAGCGCGAGAGCAAACATCGTCAACCAAACAAACCGGACATTCATCGTCCCTCCGGCAAAAAACATTGGTATATATTAATAAAAATGCTCTACTCTCTTCTCTAATTTTCGTTTTAACGGTAGAGAGAGAAAGAGACGAGTCCGGTGAAAATATAACGCAGCTCGTGCGCACGGACGGTTGACGTAAGAAATTGCCCGGCGAAATTATTTCCTTTATAAATCAGCGACCATACGTTTTCAGGCGAGCAGCGCGAGCGCGGCTCATTTTCCCCCCCGCTATTATTTTTCGCTCATTCTCTTTGTCTCCTCCTCCTTCTCCTCTGCCACCCGCTTCGCGATCTCTTATTTCGTTTTTAAACGCCCGTGGGAGAGGAGAGAGAGAGAGAGGGAAACGGGGGAACGAGCAAAGAGCGTTTTACCCTTTGGGCTTTTTGTTGAGCGCAAGCGCGCCGCGAGGCGAGGATTTAACGTTTGTCGCGCTCCGATGCAGTACGGGAATTAAAGGTGGTTGGCTGAATTTAAAGTTTATAGGAATTAAGAATATTGCAACAATATGGTCCCACGATATTTTAAAAAGAATGAATGGGTATATCTCGTTGGGGGTCGCTGATAATTTGTTGGTATGTGGATTCCTCGAACCTCGTCTAGAGTAATATGAAATTCCAAGTGGTAAAATTATTTTGCAGAAAACTGCACATAAATTGAATCTTGATTTTTCAAAAGAAAGAAAAAAGCCTTAAAAGTAGTCACATTTTACGGTTAAGGTCGATACACGGAAATTACCAACATTTTCAATTGTATTTTAAGAATAAAGTTGGTAATATCATTATAGCAAAATACGCCAGATATCCAATTAAGCTATTGCCAATTAAGCTGATCTATCTAATTACGTCCAACTAAACCACTGAATTCCGTCTAGTCAATTGGTCACTCCTCCTTCTCCTCTTTTTCCAAGAACCATGCATCACGCACTTTCCACCATACACACACACGGCCACATGTGCTACGTCTCTGTACTAGCTGTCATGTCGCATCACTACGACAAAGACATCCTCTGGCATCGCTGCATTATATACAGCGGCTGCATCGGTATCCGGACGTTCATCTTCGTCATTGCGCGCAGAACACTCGGTGTATATATGTGTATGTATACTCGCGGCCAATAAACGCGAGAGCCTTCGATGATTGATTAGTGACCTTGGTGTGTGCTGTGTAGCTTCCGGCGCGCGGGCCAATTTGTCGACGGACGGCTGGAGCTCGACTGATAACGCCCGGCTCTGAGCTGTCCAGTGTAGCTGGAGAAGGGGGAGGTGGGATTTCTTCGAGTCTAAGGTGAGACATGTATCGAGAGTATATACAGGACGTAGACTCTATTGTGTACGCTCAATTCTGATGGAAGGTTCTATAAGGGTTTAATTAATTTCAAACTTCGTACATTAGTCGACGTTGTATTATGAAATTCAAGAAAATATGGAAAATATAAAGTATTACGGATGTATATATACCGAACATTAAACGCTGAGCTAAAAGAAAAAGAAATTTTTATTGTTCTATATCACACTTTTACTCTTCTTCGCTGCTTTAATTGCTCGGATCACTTTCTATATCCACGCGTATATTGCAAATCAATAAAGCTCGCATTATTTATACCATAATAGCTTCTCTTTCCCTCCTGCCCCTCCCATCTAATACGCTCACCTTCTCTTTCCATCAAGACACTCGACTCGCGGCATCGAGTATTTGAAAGCTCGTTTTTCCGGAGTGTCCTTCCTATAGCTTTCAGCGCACCGCAGACGCGGGCCACCCTAAGACAATGCGACTCTTGCGCGCAATTGATCGGTGGTGGTAGCCCGAAAGAAAGAAAGAGAGAGAGAGAAAGTCACAAAGGAGACTGCTCCTTTCATGGTCGATCTCTTGTAAAACACTCGGGCATACTTTTACAGCGATTTCCCGCTCCCTCCTCTCCTTATCCTTTCATTCTCTCCGCGACGGAGGAATCGGTTTTCCACGTAGGAGGGGAGAGACCGACGAGTGGAAAACGACGATATTAAAAGGAGGTTGAGGAGGACGAGGAGGAGAAAGGAGGAGGGTTTTATTCAAGGAATTTAGTACGGCGTTATTTAATTTCGCGTTTGACGATTACATATTTCATTAGTTTGACGGGAGAGGAGCGGAGACATTAGAATTGGAGGGATGCTTTTATTTCCGGTGGGGGAGGCGTTGAAATTCGTTTGGATGGAATGCGATGATCGTTTCTATATGTATACGGAGTGTGAATGATTGCGCCTCGAGCGTCATAGTAATGAGGTGCTGTTTAGAAACAAGTTTTTCACGGTTATTTACAATCATAGTAACGTAAATAGCAGGTCAACGGGTATGTGCGACCAATTAAAATTTTTTTCAACCATAATTTTTATTGCCTACTATACAATGCATGCGGCACTTA
Organism: Torymus tubicola; assembly: GCA_035583055.1. Taxonomy (NCBI): domain Eukaryota; kingdom Metazoa; phylum Arthropoda; class Insecta; order Hymenoptera; family Torymidae; genus Torymus; species Torymus tubicola. Next base: position 292,231 of record JAWWEQ010049728.1, read on the forward strand.
TCCTCTCACATAGCAACTTATAAATTCATATAACTATGATCCTTACACAAAACAAAATCATAATAAAACACAATATGCCTTCCCGTGCGACGGGGGTAATGCAGCTTAAAATCATATGAAAAGGTATCGTAGTAGGTAAAATAAAATGAGAAAGAGAAAAAAAAGAACGCGCGGGAGATGATGAAATATCGGAGAGCGGTTTACGGTCGCCTGTAATATTTCGATCAAACTTTTTCGCGATCGGCGATTCCAAAGCCTCTTTTATTACCCCAGTATAACGGCATGCGTTGCACGCTCTTGTGCGTTTTTTTTGTGTTCACTCCACCTCCACTTTTGTGTACCCTACGCGTTTCCCGCGGGTTCAGATCAAGGGCCACTTGATGTCATTTTTCGCGCGCGACCGGTGAATCTGTGTATACTGGCGTACGTGTGCAACACTTGACTATTCGGAGTTTTGAATTTTGGAGTGGTGATGTGAATAGAAAGAAAACATTTTGAAAACTCAATGAGGATTTTCATCGTTTGTCACGGTGATTGATTTTTGTATTGTTTGAAAAAGGGTCAAGTATTTTTTTTATAATATGGGTTCCATATGTGTAAGTCGAATTGTTTAATTAAATATTTAATTTTATAATAATTGAAGCTTTGTAAAAATTGCGATCCTGCTTTGTCAACATATCACAGAGTGTACGAATCTACAATATTACCAGTAAAAATATAGTAAATATCTATTATAAAATTTACCATAAAATATGATAATTACTTGGATCTTTACAGTCTGTGGTAACGAAATAGTATGGTAATTTTTACAAAATTTCTTGCTTGGTATAGAAAAGTCAAATATATATAGCCATCTTAAAAATCACTTTGGTTTAAGTATAACTATTTAGAATTGACACATTTCAAAGCCAAAGAACTTATATAATTAGATTTTATTCTCAAAAGAAAGAAAAAAAAGCCATTTTAAACCGCACTCACCGATGAAGAAGCTCACCTCTACCGTCTAAATTGGACGGTCAATTAAAATACCAAGGGTAGAATGATCTCGAATGATAGAGCCTGTTTCGAATCGAATTTTCGCAATTTCTGGAGCGGAATGATTTTCCGTTTCTTTCTCCATCTCTCCTTTCCCCTTCTCTCTCTCTCTCTCTCATGGTTGCTCGCAGAGGATTCTTTTCGCGAGCGAGCATCGAGTGAAGTCCGGGCGAAAGTTTTTTCAAAAGAGTTTGCGTTAGCTCGCGCAGCTTCTCTTACACTCTTCAGAAGTTGTAAAATATGAACTCGACACAAACGAGAAATATATATATCTATGTATATAATATACGACTTCGCGCTTGTAAGAAAACAAAGTTGCTTCGGTACCGTTTTCGAAGCATTTTTCAAACTCCGTAGAATGAGCTTTTCTCAGAGATTTTCTAAGAAGATTATTGCAGAAATGTAAATCTAGTTATAAACCTCTAGTTATAAATGAAAAAAAAATATATTTTTGAAAATTTCTTATATTAAACTATAAAAAGGAATTTATGTGAACGTATAATCCGTACGATTAACCCTGAGAAAAAGAAAAGCATAATTAGGCACATTCATGGCGAACACCTCCTGGTAAAAAGCTTGAAGAAAACCGAGAGTCGGAGTCTCTTAAAAAACTTGGGGAACTCGTGTAAAAGGAGAGAGAGACAGAGGGAGAGAGAGAACAAGCAGAAGCGACGCTAAAGTGCAGTAACGCCGCGTCCTTATCTTGTCAGCCGAAACTTAATTAAATATCCGAAGTGGACGCCGGAATTACTGCAATTAGTATGACGCGCTCCCTCTCTCTCTCCTCTTGCCGTCCGTCTGATACGCGGATATTACTACTTAACGTCTAATAAACGTCGTCATGCCTTTGAAATGGCGCGCGTCTCACGGGAGGGTGGCTTTGTTCACTTCGGCGTCGTAGTGTACGAGGCTCCTCCTCGCGATCTGCGTCCTTTTAAACGCTTTACTTTTCCATGTAATTTCAGCGGTCGCTGCTAATTCTTTTTCGAGTAAGAGAAACGCTTGTGTGTGTGTATGTTTGCAAGTTTTACTGCAGGTTCATGCACTCGGAAATTGCAGGTATGCGAGAGGTCTTGGAGAAATTAGAACTCCAGGCCTATAAGTGCGAAAAGACGCTGAGAATGGCTACGACCTCACTTAAATCCTCGTATGTGCTTAACCCTTTTATTCTTAGGAGAATGTGTAATTTCAATGTTCTTCGTTATTGTTACTAACAATTTTCATTTGGAAAACACGACCTTTTCGAGGTTATTTAATAAAATTCAACATTATATCTTGTAATTAGATATGCAAAGTGTATTCTTTAAAATATCATTTTCATTTTACGGTCAATTTAATAAAGTACAATCTCGTTATCACTCCTTTGCTAAAGATATATTAAATAATTCTACAATAACTTGAACTTTATTATTCTAAAGAAAACACTTCCTTATTTGATTATAAACCTTCTTTTCTCCCTTTTACCAATTCAGGTTATTAGTTAAATACAACTGTGACAAAAACGTATTAAATATGAAAATTCTATCATATATTACTTACCTTCAACCTTATTGATTTCTACCTTTACATACCTACTCTTTAACTCTGCGCATTACTCAATCAACAATTACGAAATAAAAAAAAAGGTCTAAATCACGATATAACTTCGCGCGTACGCACGACTGGCTTTCGAGTTTCGGTAAACAAGAGTTTCTCAGTGCCCACATAGAGGCGGCGAGAAGACCGCCTGCGATCAGCCGAGCATCGGGGCGCGCGGATCTTATCGGCGGCCGTTACGCCCCCGCGCTCGAATTACCCGACACGCGAAATTCATCTCCGTGTATATACGAGAAGTCGACTGTGGCCAGGAAGGGTTGGAGAAGTTCGTAAGCTACGAGGCGAGGAGGAGTATACGCTGCGGTCGATAATTGGAGGGGCTTTTTTTTTTAAGGGTAGTTATAGGGCTGGTTTAGTGCAGTTTTGCTGAGACATTCAACTATTTGTAATGCTTTATTATTCTATATAACGTATTTTCGTTCTTTTCCTTTATATCTATCAATAACAAAATTACCACTGTACTTTTTCACCTCCAACTCTTCCGCAGTTGTAGTAGTAGTCATGCCATCTTCCCTCACTAAATCACTACCCTTGCACAATCGTCGATTCTCTATATCATTCGTTCGCGACGATCTTCTCTCTCTCTCTCTTTCTCGTTCGCCCTTTATCTTTTATCTCGCATCCAGAGCTTCGCGCGTTCGGCGCATTTTTCTCTCCTGTTGCGTCTCGTAACGTTCGTTTCCCCCCTTCCCTCTTCTTTCTCGTCCTCTAATTCTCAGGGAACACATTCTTTTTTTCTTCTTCTTCTTCTCCTGTACTCTACAGTTGAGCTATACGCTACTACGAGTCGTCGGTGCACGTTTTGGAAATTTTCAATAGGAAACTTTCATTTCGGTGATAAATGGTTTTCGATTCGAAATCGTTTGCTCTTTTAAAATTGAGGTATAACTTCCACTTACTTAAATATAAACACTCTTTTTAAAACTATCACTTTTTTCTAACCAAAATAAAAAAGTATCTTAAAACAATAGTCGCAAACATCATCTCGCCAATTAATTATATATCCAAAAAATCCAGTGTTCCAATTCTAACTCAGGGAAGAAATTTCTACTATGTTCAAAGAATTATCGTCGATTGCCGTCGAGTGCGGCTACTACTACTACTACTACTGCTGCTGCATTTCGGCCCATTGACTTTGATAGCTTCATACTTTACGAATCGAAACAGTGCATGCCCGAATTATACGAACGCGCGGCTCGGTGTCGGTCTCGCTTCGGTTGATAACGTCGGCGAAATAAAAAACGGCTCGAAACGGACGAATAATCGCGCGCGTGCGCGCCGTTGGCTGGATTAACCGCGGCGAGTTTGAAATACGGGTTTAGCGTAATAGAAGCTCAGGCTTTTGGGCGGCTGTGTAAAAATGAGTTGTGGCGATTGTGTGAGGATACGGGTTGTGTGCTTTTATTAGAAAATCGAAAAGAGTGTGTGTGTATCGAGAGTCGATATGACCCGGCATTCATATCTCCGTTAGAGTGCAAGTTTTATGAGTGCGTGTGAATATGTAATTCGGCATTATTAATTTACAATTACAATGATTGAAGTATTGTGGTTTCCGCTTTAATTATATAACTTGCATTTATATTCGGTTATATCAAAGTAAAATGTATTCGAACACTATTGTTTGATTTGACATTTACAACTTTATCGTATTCGCAAGATAATTTACTTTGCTGAGCTATCCTTATAAAATTTGCGAAATCGATTATTTAATTATACCTTACACAAGAAATAAATATATTCCTATAAACCTTCTGTGACCAAAATATTCGTTGCGACAGTTAACTATGTACATACCAGAAACACTCGAAATCCCCTACTCCTAAGAACATGCTGAATGCACAAAACTTTGTCTTTTTCCCCCTCCCTTGTCTTTCCTTGTATCGATACTTTTAATAAAGTCGCCTCAGCCAACGTCGTTTCCTCTCCTTACCGTCGCGCTCGTAAAAGCTTCCTCCGTTGCTTGCTTCTCACCGACTGAAAGCGAGAGAGAGGGAGAGAGAGAGAGATAATAACAGGGGCGGCAGAGTCATTGCCAATAAAGGAGGAATGACCGTGCACGCGCGAGCGCGCGTAAAGTACACGCAGTGCGCTGCCGCCGCGCGCGAATATTTCGCGATCGAAGGGAACCGCTTTTCCTCCGACGTTCTCCGTCGAGTAGTGGAGATCGGTTTATGGGTCGTTGTGGTGCACGCGCGACTGAATGTTTGCGGCGGCGGCCTCGATTTTGCTTTGAGTGCCCTCACGCTCCTGGTGTATCGTTGAGCTTTCATATTTAAAAGTCCCGCCAATTGTCGATGAACGATGTAAGTCTAGAATTTTTTTTTGTATGGTTCTTTTACATCTATCATAATATTAAAAAACCAAAATGTCTGTCTCCAAAAGAGTTAAATAAAAAGGGTTAAAAAGCAAATTAAAAAAGGGTTGAGAAATGCATTAAAAAATGAGTTAAGAAATATTCGTCCGTCCGTTCGTCAGTCAGTCCGTCCTTCCGTCTTCTATCCAATAGTTCATGTGTCTAAAGGGTTGAATAAGAAATAATAATTGATATAAAATTTTGAAAGAAGGGCTAAAAAGATTTTTTAACACAGCGTGCGTAAAACACGGCTTTTCATGCCTGTTTTCCGTGCGCAAAGCACTAGATTTACACACTCTTGAGGAAGCGTGCGCAAAGCGTTTGCTTTGCGCACTGAGTGCGAAAAACATTTGCTTTGCACACCGCTTCAAAACAAATATCAAAACATAAATTTATCTTTTAATTTTAATAATTGTACAGTTAAAATTATTATAAAAGATGATACTAACGAACATTAAATAATGTATATTTATATTTTTATTTTACATTTTTCACTTTGTTAATTGATTAACACAGTTTTTTTTCAATAAAATTCACATTTAAGTTAAAGAATATTTTTATTACCTTTTTTCCTTTTTAACCTTTTTCACCTTTTTTATATTTACTTGCTCGTCTTTTTTGTCTGCTCGCGCTTCGTTTCATATTATTTATTTTTATGTATTGTTATTTTAATAGGTTTGCCGTATTTTGCGCACTTCTGTGAAAAAATAGTATACGCAACACGTGCGCAAAGTGATCCACGCACTAGTTACGTAATATACTATTTGGCTAGTTAATTAATTAATCAAAATTACGAATGATAAACGTAAAATATTTTCTGTGTACGAATGGCTTTTTCAAATTCAACAATAAATCCTGCTCCACTTCATTCACCACCGCTATAACCCGAACCTCTTGCATCCCTGAAAAAGACACCGCGAATTGTATATACGCGTCTCGGAACACACTGTATACATAGAGGGAGAGATCCTGCAGCGATGCTCAGTCGCGTGGAAAGCCGAGAGGCTCCAGCTCCTTCCTACTGAGAAGGAGAATCGCGTGCATTGTGTCGCGCGACGTTTGCGAGTGTCTCTCTCGATAGCCTTTTGCGGTTCTCTATATTTGCGTTGCTCTTTTTTTATATACGGAAAAACGATGGTCTATCATCATGCTTTTGGTCGCGTTGATAAATTAAACTATCAAAAGTACATATAACGTTATTACATTTTATGAAGGCTCGCACATGAGGAATTAATGCAGGCGCATATAGATCAGAACTGTTTGTTATGAAACCTCATTTTCGTGCAGTCCAACGCGTCTGCTTGCGTGTGTCACTCGTCATCACCTTACGGTCACTAAATACGCCACTAGCTAGCCCCTCCTCTCACCGGCTGCGCGTCTTCTCACGACGTCACTCCCCCGTCCATTATTATACTCATGCTAAGCAGGAACTCGCGAGATCCCCCGCGTGACGTCTCTCCTGAGCGCGCATGAATAATTAATTCGCATCCGAGCGCGCGCGCGTGAGAGCAACCCTTTGAGGATTCGCGAGGAAATCGGACGGGACGAGCGATAGACACGCGGGACGAGCTGGCATGGCAAAAAGAACGGAAACTAATTTTAGTTCGGAATAGAGTGAGAGTGGGAGATTTATTATTCGCGAGGAGGCAGAAGAGCGAGAGACGCGCTACGACGGTTATTTTGGAGTTTATGATTGATGCGAAAATAATGCGAGAGAGCGAGAGAAAAGAGAAAGAGGAGGTGGGAGGGGACGGGATTGATCCTTTTAGGAGACAGGCTTTCAGAGGTGAGAGGAGATTGGGTTTTGTTTGAGTGTAGGATAGGTTATAGCAGTTATTTTGAAGGGATGAAAGGAGAATTGTTGGCGAAGTCAATATAGAATTGTCGGTGGTAATTAAAGAAATGAAAGCAATCAACAGAAGGATTCGATACATCTTTTAGTGTTACTGATGTGTATAAAATCATCCAATTATCATGGTTCTTGTGATTTTCGTTATAAAATGATATTAAAGATATATACGTTGTTATAGTTTCATTATGAAAGGTTTACTGGACAATTAAAAGAAGCTAGTTTTTGATGCAATATTTCAAAGAATTCATTAAATAGTACGCCACACGATGTGTACCCCACATTTTACTCTTCAATCTACACTACAATCTTTAGCCGCGATCAGCCTACGAGTACAATACAGACCGACAGGTGTAAAAAATTGTTTTCCTACACAAGCATTTACTCGCTCGACTTTTATTATTCATCATTCACGAGCGCGCGCTTTTCCCTCTCTTGCAAGAACGTCTTTCTTTCCAAATCCGCGAATCTCGTGACGGGCAGTCGGCGCGCAAAAACGCGTCTCGAGCTCGCAAGCATTACCATGACAATCGGCGATTCGCGTGGCAGATAATAACAAAGCGAAGAGAAGCGCGATAAGCGAGAAGCCGGTGTGCTCGAGTCCGTTCACCGTCACCTCAATGACGAGGTCGAGAGGTGAACTGAAAGTATAATGCCAATGATTGTATACGTATAATTGTTATCGTTTGTTTGCAAATAAAAACGGCGTAATAAATCTTGCATCTGAATTGATTTTTTATTTTCATACGCATAATTAAAAGTTTGTGTTTAAATTTTGAAATAATTTATATTGGACATAATAACTGATGATCATTTTTTTTTACAATAAGCTTAATTTTTTAATATTATTTATAATGAATCTCAACCATCATAATTCTCAGTTCAATTTAATGAGTTAATCTTACCTGACTACTGTAATATTTCGACAAAGTCTATATACTCGTATTATACCTTACAACAATCATTACACACCCATCCTTACCACCTGCAATTATAGAACACCTCTATTCTAAAATTAAAAAAAAAAAGAAAAAACTTCGCCTTACGAACCCCCCAAAACTTTATTCGTACATTTACTCGTTCCATCCTCCCTCCTTCCCTAAAACTCCTATTCACGACAAACACTCCTAGAAGGAGAGAGAAAGAGGGAAAGATAGAGGAGGGGTAGAGGAAAAAAGAAGAAATTTCCCCTTTACTTCCGCGCTCGCAGCAACTGGAACGCTCGCTCATTAACATAACATTGATCTCCGGCAATTATACAAACCTAAAAACTTCGGGACGGAGAAATTTCCTCCCCCTACCCTCCCTCTCTGGTCCCGAAACTTCTTCCAGCAGCTCTATATAGTGGCGCAGAGCGAAAGTTTCGGGCAGGGCGCGAAAACGGAGCTAATTTTTGGCCGATTCCGCGGGAGTAAAATCTCAGCGGACGTGCATAATGCATGACGGCAGCTGCCACGCCGAGCAGAGAATTCGACTCGTTCCTCAGAGACACTAATTCTATTCACTTGTTTTGTTCGTATCAGAATAAGGTATATACACCGAAATAGCCAATCCTTTGTTCTACTAACAGCTTGCCCACTATGAATCACACTATGCGATGAATATCCTAAACCGCAAGAATGGATTGTTCGACTACTATTGTATATACACTGCGAGATCGTTGCATCTTCGGCTGATCTCTCTCCCTCTTCTTCCTTCTAAGACGCGAAATCTATCTTAAGACGTAATCCGGTGGACTTAGGCGCTCGCCTCTCGGTTTATACGAAAAACGACCATAAAACCTGACTATATAGAGATTCGAACAATATCAGCGTACTTTATAATCGATATTTTATCATACACTCGCCCCCTTTGGTAGCGCAGCAAACATCGTAGCAACCTCTCCCCCCTTTGCTTTTTCCCTCACTCTGCTCTGTGAAAAAGGAGGCAAGGAACGTTTACGCGCCGGCGAAAAGCAATCATCTCAACCGGACGCAATCAGCCGGCTGCTACTACTGCTGCTGCCGCCGCCGCTCTCCGTTTCTCCGGCGTCCGTCTCCATCCGGTTTAATCACTCGACTTCGTCCTGTTTATTTTTGGTTCGGACTCCATCTGCCTTCCTCGTGTGCGTGCTTGTATATATGTGAGGGAATTGTCGTTCGTTCTCGGTATGAGTGTGTGTGTGTATGTAGGGGGAGATTTGAGACTCTCTTGAGATTAGGTGCAGCTAATTCTTTCTACTCACCACACGAGAGTATGTACTACATTTTCGAATTCTTTTTGATGGATATCTACCAAGGTTTTTTGTTATTTTCTTCAAAAGTATATGACACAATCTGACGTTCAATCACGATAATCTCCAAACGAATCGCTATTCCACACTGCACTCTATTATCACTTGTGTTGGTGGTAGACACACACACACATGTATTATGCGCGACACGCGAACTTCGTCGATGTTCGTGGCAATGCCGCAACGAAGTTCATTAGAAAAGCAAAACTGGCACGAGTGTGTTTATACGCCGGTAAAAACTTGACCTGCTTCGCACTTCCCTCGCTTCTCTCTCGACTCGAACTTCCGCCAGTAGCGTCTTTTTTCTCGAAGGCGGATAAATATTTTCCTCGTCGTCTAGATTCGGCGGTATTATGGCGCGAGTCTATATAAACATCGATGTATTAGATATATTTTGGCATTACCACTGCTGTTACATAGATTCGATATGTAGTCTTTATATGAGAGTACGAGCAACCATTACATTGTTTTTAGAAATTATTAAAATAAATAGACTTCGAAATGGTGCGCTTTACTAGAGCATATGCTTAACTTCGTAACATTATAATTAGATTCTTATACAGCAGACACTCACTAAGGATTTTTCATCAGTCAGCAGCTGTTTGAACTAACTTTGCGTCTTCAGGTCGTCATTAGTTTAGCAGGCAGTTTTCACGTCCGATCGGAGATTGAGTGCACGATAGTTGCTAATATCAAAGTCGCTTGATCGACAAGAACAAAAGAATTCAACCCTGACGTAATATACGCGCTCTAACTACCTTCGTACGTCATTATAAACTCGCTTCAATTAATAAACCACAGTGAGTTCTTTCAGTAAAAAAGTGAAAGTAGCCACATACATATACGAACAAAACGTCATATACCCCCGGCAGAAAAAGTATCGTCAACGCTAAACAAAAAAAACAACACGCGAATATAGTATAGCAAGGAGCAGCTAGCAGTCAAGTAGACGAAGGATTATGAACCAGCGTCAGCGTGTCGCTTATATATACCTCACGTCGCGGATTTTCAATTTCCGTCTTTCGGACGTTAGTCTCTCTCTCCCTCTCCCTCCCCTTCCGTCCTACACCTCCTTCACTCGCGACCATAACGAATTGATCGAACTCGGCGAGCCTTACACACGTAGGTACTTTACGATGGTGTTGAAGTAATGCGAGTCCCCGGCGCTGCTGCTGCTGCCGAAAATTTATCGCGTTCCGAAGGATTTTGATTCGCGCGTGTATATATACGTATGTCTGTTTACGAGAGGTCGTCGTAAAGTTTATATAGGGTAAGGGAGAGAGGAGGGATTTACTTCTTTTTGATAATTGGAATTTGACATTCCCCATGGTGTGTGTATATGCGTCGCGTTGGGCCTTCTGATTTACGACGCGAGTACAGGAGTTCGTTGTGTGTATTATATATACCCGATGCATACGAAGAGTGAAATTTCAGAGAAAGGAGTTGCAAGTGTGCGCTGTAGGTTAGTTTGAAGGTTGGAGAAAAGGTTGCTCAAAAGCATACAGCGTTTTGTGTAAATAACGTTCTTTGGTTGCGAATCTGATGGAGTAAGTATACTTGTATGTAAGTAAACTATAAAAAAAAATAGACAAATGGTTGTTAAAGGTTTTGAATCAATATATTTTTCCACAAAACTAATAAAGTTTTTTTTTTATTTCAGTCAATTTCAACAGTAGGTACACGATCTTCGTCTAAGTTGTTTAACTGAAAAATTTTCCCTTGTCATAAAAATCCTTCACAATCCTATACACATTCACCTCTTCGTCATCTCCAATCACCGAATCTCCATAACCTCACGAACTAACCCCCTTCTTTCAAAATCTCTCTTAGTTTTATTTTTTCTTTCTCTCTTTCTCTTTCCTCCCTCTCCACCCGCATACCGTCGAAATCCGCAAACACACACGCGCGCCTTTCGCGTAATGAGAGGCTCGCCCACTATACTCGCGCGCTCTCGCTCTTTCATCACGCGCGCGCGCGGACGTAAGGGCGTATAAAAGTGGGCACAAAGGCGCCGGTGTGGCGGCTTTATTTTTTTGCAATTTAACTCGCAGTATTAAATTTTCGCTTTGTTTTTTTTTTCTCTACGAGTGCCGAGTGGTGGGGAGACTCGCTCTTTTTTTTTCTTTTATTGCTTTTGGGTTTTTAATGAAGAGAGAGAGAGAGAGAGAGAGACGCCGCGTCGCTTTGTTTTTAATGGATTTCCGCGTCGACGCGATGAATTGTGAGTTTTATAATTGTACGCGTATAGAGCGACCCGTGGCTTTAATTGCCGAGGCGACGGAGTATAGAGACTATGTGTGTGTATTATGTGGTTATAAAGGAGAGTAGAATTCTTTTTTTTGTAGCTATGATTTCAAGAGGATAAAAGTATTACGGATATTAGTCCTTCTTCCACCCTCGTTCAACTACGAAGTAAAAATCCAATTCGACCGATCAACAGTTACAAATCAGCCATATCCTGCACGCAAATTTCCCTTGTCACCCCTCAGTTTCTTCAACCCCTAAACAAAGCAACCCTCACGCTTGCTCACGCAGATAACTTCCCGCGTCTTCGCGTCTTCGCAATTAGCCTCCACGGGCCGGAAATGAGAATCCTGGCCTTATATCCATGTCAGCCGGAAGTGCGGCCAATCTCTCGCGGCGCGATACATATACACACTTCGTCATCGTTGCCGTTGTCGCGCTACGCGCGATTCAGGAAGCGCTCAAGATTGCCCGCCAAATTGGCTGTATCGGCTTATATAGAAAGGGGGAGGGGGGAGTACTACTACGCGTCTTGAAATTTCGTCGCGAAGGGTACGCCGAAGATTGCGGCAATAAGCTTGCGCGCGAGGGGATGAAGGATGAGTTATGCATGAAAGTTTTTTACGGAATGTTTACAGCGCGAGATTATAGAAAAATATAAAAACAGAAGGGAGAGAGAAGAATACGAGCGCGTTGTTCTGCCGCGGTGCAATTTTCATTCGCCAGGCGCAGCGGCTAAGAGATACGCGAAGCGTTCGTGCGCTGAGCGCGTATCTCTTTGCGAGTAATGAAGGCAAGCGAGGCCGCGTGTAAATTGAAAAAAATATCTCAGTAGAATGAGCGCTTATCGCGCACGCGCGGAGCTTTCGCTAATACTACCTCGGCGATGGTTAATTACGTAATCGAATATAATCAAGACTGTATTGCGCAGTATGTGGGTATAGTAACAGTGCTGGAATAGTCTTGATTTAACTATGGATTAGTAAAGTTATGAAATTAACTTTAAGAACGTCCAACGATGCGATACAAAATTACAATTGAGTTTCAAGAAAAGAGATCCCTTGAAATTCGAAAGCGACTGTCGGCCAATCCAAAAATCGCAATGGCTGAGAAAATAAAGGTACAAAAGAACAGAGTGGAAGTGAAAATAGACAGATCAGCTGCCCTCGTCTCCTCCATACAAGTGTGTGTGTGTGGGTGGGCGTCGCCGCTCAGTCACGGACGTATGCGAGACGGAAAAAGGCGCTGCAGCTCTCCTTATCAATTCGACACAGCCCTTAACAGAACAAAGTATGCCACCCCCACTCTCTTCCTCTTCTACAGTCCGTACGTCCAGCCACACATACACACACACACACGCACACAATTTCAAGCGCTCACATACACGTATTATACTGAGCGCGAGTGCGCGGCGAAGATATCGTGTAAGTCGGACTTAAAGCGCCTTCGAGTCCCACTCTCTCTCTGGCGAAAAAGAGAGAGAGAGAGGAGGAGAGAGAAAAAGGGACGCGCTAGCGAATCTTTACTTTTGCAGCGGGATTTGGCCGGGAGCTTTGCTCTTATGCACACTCTTGCACATACAGTGGAGAGAAAGAGAGAGAGGGAAAGGTGAGCTTTTGTCCTTCGGGGAGCGGTTAGTCCCCATTTTCATGGCTTAATGCCGTTATTACGGATAAGGTGAGCAGCGAGAGAGAGAGAGAGGGAGGTTTATCGAGGTAATTGAAAAGAAATCGACGATTCTCACCTGGGATCACGAAGAGTAGATTGGGCGCTGCTGGGAACCCTCGAGATGTTGAAAATGGGGTTTTATGCGAGTCTTTCAAGTTCTTTTTTTATAAATCGGAAAATTTTTTTAATTTTCAATCGAAACTGTTTCAAATGTATCTTTTCACTTGTTATTGAAAGTTAAAGGTCACGTTTATTCAATATAACCAAAGCTATACTTTCTGAAAAAATAAATTAAATCGAAAAATTATTTATGGATCTTTTTTATCTACTAAAAATACTTTCAAACAAATAAAAATACATGCATCCGTCCAAATTATTTTTGGAACATTTCAAAATAATAGCCCTTAACACGTTAAATGACATCACTTAAGCGCAAATCCTTACCTTAATCGCAATAAAGCCCAATTTCCAGTAACAGTAACTCTGAAAATTTCTCGAGCTCGCCACACATTTTTATTAATTTGCATGGCAGTTCAGCGGCGAAGACAAAGGCGAACGCGTCATCCTCTCTCTTTCTCTTTTCCAGACCGCGAACAAAAAGCCGCGCACTCGCGCGCAAGAGACAGTCGGCGAAAAGAAGAAAGAGAGAGAGAGAGAGAGAGCTCGGGCAAATGAAAGAAAGCATAAAAAAGCCCATAAGTAGTAAATAAGAGCCGCGCCAGCACTACCGCGAGCGCGAGATACAAAAGACAGAGGAAGGGCGCGCGCAAAGGGTTTGTTTGCGAAGAGAGAGAGAGAGAGAGAGAGAGAGGGAGGGAGAGAATTAGAAAGGAAGATCCCGGAGACCGAGTTCGGAGTTCTTTTCATTACCGTCGAGGGGCTGCTGCTACTGCAGCGACAATGCGACCTTTCGCCTCCTCCCTTCCTCTTTTTCTCTCTGCACGTACGTAGAGAGAGCGAGAGAGAGAGAGAGACGCTCGTTATTAGTGGGCGGTTACGTGTCTTTGTCGCACGCGAACGTGTGGCTGCTTTTTTTTTTACCTCACCGGCGTACCCAAACGCCGACACGACAAAGGGGAAAAATTGGCTGAACGATTTCGATGCTGATGAGGTTTTCCGCGCGTAGGGCTGCGATCGGATTCGGTACGAACGAATGCTGTGAATTAGTTTCTACTGTGGTTAAAAGGCTGTTACATGGTGGGTTTGTGAGGGTGTTGAAAGTGGGGGATATTAATTTAGTGAATGCATGTGAGTTTGAGAGTATTTTCGGGGGTGTATGTCGATGATAAGAAAAAGTAATTCGATTATATGTGAGCGTTTTTTCGAATTGGATTTTATATGAGAAAGTAAAAGGAAAAAACGAAAAGTTCAATAACATTAAAAAAAAAAAAGAACTTTCTTATTATCCCAACGAAATCGACATTCTAGTTTGAATATACAGTTGTTTTTTTCTATTCCTACGATAATTAACTTATAAATGAAGTTAATTAGACTGTTTCTATACTAATTAAACTTTTTTCCCATCCAGTTCATTAAAAGAGTTAAATTTCTTTTATTTTTTGTGCAGTATTCTAGATTTTTTGAGGACTATTTTCGTCTTGTAATTTTATATTTAAAATTTCAGCATCCAACAGACAACAATCGTAGTAAAACGTTAAAAACCAGTCATCATCACACCCCAATAATCCATCATACACGTCTCACATTTCATCATCATCCATAATCTCAACTGGGCATCCTCCTATTGAAAAAATCTCCATACATCGCAATCATTCAAAAAGTCACACTACAGCAGCATTCCTACACCCAACAATCCACATCTCGCAACCCCGTGACAGCGGTAGCATCATCGGTGGCGAACCGCAACCGTCAGTCGGCCGGATAATCGCGCGGCGATCATTATTCAGGCCGTTCATTAGGTTATATCGCTTGCTCTCTCTCCCATCCCCCCACCGCCTACGCTCGCGCTAGGGACTCTGGATTCAATCGCGCAAGCGAGCGATATCTCGGTACACCATCTACATACATAACGGGTAATAAAGGCCGTATACCGGTGGTAGGCCAATCTGCGCGCCAGCCGCGCTGCGGACTCGATCTATCTCTCTCTCTCTCCCTCTCTCCGTGTATGTGTTTTCGTGAAAGAGAGAGAGAGAGAGAGAAGAGCGATTGGTTCGTTATCGCGCTCGCAGGACCTTTTGATCTGCGGCTTGTGGCACTACTGCCGGCTGCAGGCTTCACTCTACGCGATTTGAATTGTACTAAGGCGGTGGACGAAGCTCGCGTTGCCGATTGGGATTTACAATTCAGTTGATCTTTGCAAAAGACACCTTTGTTATTTTAAAACGTACATGATCATCCCGCGCTTTCTCACTCATCCTCCTACGGTTTTGATAGAGTAGCCAAACGACAAGACACCGAAATACTCCCCCTATACTGTCTGTATACTCTCTTTTACTTTTCACAGCGATCAGTCGTGCTTCAATCACAAGCCATTCCAGAGTTCGTGTATTGTTCTCCATGCCACAACGAGCAGACGGCATTATTTTTGCCCGGCCGATACTTACGTAATACGAACTGTCGTCGTCTGGCTCCACGATTATATGGCTTTTACGAAAGATTCCAATGTCCATTTGACGGTGATTGCGAGTTGCGAGGTGGAGCATTGATAGAGACGTGGTGTACGTGAAGGAGAATATGAGGAGTCCATTAAACGTTGTAAGTATTTGAAATGAAAAATATGAAAAATGTGGTTCATTGCTTTTTATACATTGAATATTCGATAGCATATCGGTTTATCTATACTCATTTGCTAAATGTAATAAAATCAGTACCTATTTGACGTCTATCAATCACACCAAAACAATAATCAACCCCAAGCTATATTTCAGCATAATTCTCCCCCCCCCCCAAATTTCCCATCTCCGATTCCTTTTTAAATCGTGTCCCTCAAAATCGATCACTGGCAAACCTCGCGTACACCCATACAAACATATCCTCTCTCCTAGCCGTGCGAAAAAGGTCAGTCGCGGAGCGGGGCAAATCGACCAGAGTCCCGGTCATTAAAATTGCGGCTCGCCCATACCCCCGAAACTTGGAAAACGCTCTCGCGGCAGACGTCGTCTCTCTCTCTCTCTCTCACTGGGAATTGGTTTGTAATTCCATTTCGTCGCTCGCGTGCGGTCGGCATCGGCGGCAGTGGCGGCCGTGTCCTCTCTCCCTATACCGAACTATCCCCCGAGTTTCTCTCCTCCTCTTTCTCGTCCCTGCAGCGACCTAATCGAACGCGTCCGTATATGCGCCCTCCGATATTAATAACCGAATCTATTTACTCGAATAAACTCGTTGGCGAGCACTGCACTAACTGCTTACCAAGCGCATTCACTGCCAGAGCTATACACGTTGATATTCCCCTCTCTCTCACTCTCTTTTTTTTTCTCGCTTTCGTGGATTGATGTTTGGCGAATCGCGCGAATAAAAATGTGCACGCGGCCGTATAATGGCTTTTTTTCTCTACCATATACGGGACTCGCCGAAAAATTGTTTAATCTTTCGATTTGCCGCTCGCTCGCCTATGACACGCGAAATGACGAATGGGGTTATATATAGCGACGTTTTTTTTCTTTTTTATTCTTTTATTTTGCTCCACTTTTGTTTCGACAGATTTGATGACTGCGACCGTTTAGTCGAGCGTTAAATCGAGGGTAGAGGTCGCACGATGGAAGGGTTAGTTGCGGGGAAAAAATGGGTAATGCCTGGATGTATCAGTCCTTGCTATATAGATACATGTAGTCATTTTAAAGAAGTGAGCATTTAAGGTAAAACACTATCAAGCAATGTACAAATAATGTACAATACAACGTAACAACGTATAAGGCATGTATGTATGATAAATTTTACAACCGTTTTTCTACAGCGAAGCTCGCTCTCCCCCTCCCGCTTAAATATCAAGTTTCCGACAATAATTCACGTCACCTACGAAAATTATCTGCACCGCGAATTCAGGTTTCCCCCGTCCCGCTTCTGCGCCCGCGTTTAAATCGACAAAAGCTATTTAGAGCGAGTTGAAAACCGTTTCCCCGACACTTACATCCCATTTAATTACAGCCTGCGAGCATCTTGTTCACTCCGGGCGGTGCACGCGCGTGTATCGTCGTACATCATCTTATGCAGAAACTCTCTCTCGCTCTCTCTTCCCGCTAAGTACACCGCCGACACTCGCAATTACGTGCCAGTTCTCGAGCATTTTCTCTTGCGTCGTAGAGGCGGCATGCGCGTAGGGCCGAATTAAAACAGATAAAAGCAAGAATAATGGCGGAAAAGCACGTCAACGATAACGCGAATAAATGCGCCATTACGGTTCTCGGAGACTCCATAAATAAACAATAAATGGGCTCACGTGCTCTTTCGTTTATGTACATCTATGTATGTACACGACACCCACGCACACGCGCGTAAACAGCGCAAGATTTCCGGCGCCCAAAGACACACACGCGCGCGCGCGCAAGCTCATACTTGCGAGGAAGAGACAGGACCGAGGAGAGAGAGAGAGAGAGGACAAGTAATTTCCTCGGTGTGGGCGTGAGGAGCATAAGGCAGTCTCTCTCTCTCTTCTCTCTCTCACTCTCCTGCGCCGAACTAAACTAAATAATATTGATGGCGAACGGAAATTGAAAGCCGTTACGCGGCTGCCTCTGCATAAATAAAACGCGTTCGCTCGCGCACGCGCATTAGGATTAGACCGCAGCGGGGAAATAAATTTTCAGAGACCCCCGGATCCCGGAATTTATCGGCTTTTATGATGTAATGGCTCGTGTGTTGGTGTATGTGCGCGCAGAAGGAGAGGGAGGACGAAGGAATTGACGGGGAACGTGTGCGGCGGGATTTCGAGACGTTTTCGTTGCCGCGAGTTTATGGACGGAGTTGCAAGCGAGCGGAGGAAGCTGCCGGTGCGATGTGGTATGGAGGTGCTGAGCTGTAGCGCGCGGATGGTTCGGCCTGCCGGTTTATGGTGCTGCAGATGCGTGGCGGGAAATTTTAAACGGGCTCGTGGGAGCTTTTTAGCGAGTAGTGTGTAACAGCCGCGTGCTGCTGGAGAAATAAAAATGCTACCGAGTGCTTGTATGTATGCATGTGTATGAGTGTGTGTACGTTGCTCGTTGTAATAATTATTAATTAAGCCGAATTTTAGGCTAAGTTTTGTATCTATTGCTATCTTAGTTTAAATTTATCTTTCTTATGGTATTATATATATATATATATATATATATATATATATAGTATTAACTTTTTGGTTGTTATAAATCATAAATTCACATACTTAAACCTAATTATTGTTCTAAAATACCATAATAATTATAAAATAATAATAATAACATATGTAATTGCTGCCTCCAACATCATCATCTTCACCAACCCAATTATCTATAAACAAACTATCTCCTTCATAAAATTCAAAACAAATCAAATAACCATAAACCTTCCCAATACCCAGACACACACACACCCGCCATAACCACGCAAGCCACACTGTCCATCATTCTCCGAGCGTACATATATACAGCAGGCCGCAAAAACTCCTGAAAACAGCAGATAGGGCGGAGAAAAAGTGCAAATCGCGGGTGACGAGTCGCTCTCGCAAATGCTGAAAAACGAGCGGCTTAAAATATATGCGAGAGTGTACACGGGGCGATAGGTATACGCGAGTAAAGAGTGACGAGAGAGCAGCGGGCGCTCGTTAGGCCAGCCGTTGCGTATAATTTTCGGCCATTTGTCCTTCTTTGGGGGTAGCGAGAAAGATGATTTTGTGGAAGTTACGCTGACTTAATGTTCGCTTTTGAGCTTCAAATTTTTTCAGTCTGGATTATAATAGTAATGGGATAGATATATACAATAGTATACATATATATTTTATTACTACATGTAAGTTTATTTAAAAGTTAAATCATTACCACATTCTTCGTATCCCACTGTATAATATACCAGCACCCAGATTATGCGATAAACAATCTGAACAACTCGCATACAAAACACGAGCTAAAGATCAGATACGCGCGCGTACGCAGTGTCCCAGTTACTTCTCCATTCTCTCGCTAAACTGTGCTAATTCTCCGGGAGAGACTCGACCGGATTCCATTGTGAGAATAATCGCCTTGGCTCCAAAAGAAGAAAAAAATAGATAAATATGTGTTGCCCCATTGTTTTGGCCTATACGCGATGCTAACAATTGGCGCGCGTCTTAGCTGCGTTGGTAACGAAAGGTCGTGTAGTCGTGGATTATGTTGAATTCGAAATGCGCTATTGAGTTAATATGAAGCAAGAATGAAAAGGATCTTTGGTTATATTTTCATTATACTTGTATATACAAAATACATGATATTTTAGAATAATACATCGCGTGAATTAAGTTAAAACAAAAAATTTAAAGATAAACATGAAAAGCGATTTATCCAGCAGCGCTAAATGAAAAACAACGAGTTTACGCCTCGACAATATACGCATATTATACTCCATCTCTAAACTTAATTTTCCCGAAAAGCATAACTTGGCCGCTCATTTTCACTTCTCTCTCTCTCTCTCTTTCTTTCTTTCTCTCTCTCTACTCCGTCGCATTAAAAAGGATAAACATTCACCCCTCCGACGCACTAACCTTTATCACGCTCGCGTACACTCCTTGCGTTTTTCGAAATCTCTCCACGCTCGTTCGCGTACTGTTTTTTCCCCCCGTTATTATGCACTGCGGTGGCAAAGCTGCACGGCGACATAAAGCGACACGCAACGTAAAGGCCTCTTCAGTTCGAGAAAGGAGAGAAGAGAGAACTACCGCGAAAATTGGAGGGAAAAATGTCGCGGCCGCTGCGACTGGTTTATTACTCATTCTCTTGGTATTTGAGGGTCGACGCAAAATTAAAAAGAGAAGCGGTACGAGATGCTTTGGAAAGTGGAATGGAAAAATATGGGAGGAAAATTAGAGGTATGTAGGTTTCGAAATAGCGTGTAATTTCGAGTCTTTTGAAAAAATAAATGACGTTTTTGAGTACCAGGTTTAGGATAGCTACCGTCCTTAGCACCACTTACCTTATTACGCGTAGATTCTACCAAAAAATTAAAAGAATTACTGCTTATATCTTACGAAACTCGGAAACCGCTATAGATCCTTCTACAAATAAAGGACATGCTTCCATCACGATAACAAAATTATTCTCTCACAACCCACCTTAAATCTCCCTTAGGCTAATGTGTCGGCTCGTGCGCGCGCCTTTTTTTTCTCTCCACTGAATATTTAAAGGCGCGGCGTTGGACATATCGGAGGTGCCGCCAATGTATTATTCAGTGCTCCGATGGTTATACAGCATCCTTCGATTAGGAGGCAAAGGTTGCGCTGGTAATTATTCGGGCCATGAGTGCAAATGTGCGGCTGCTTCGCTGTTCGGGATTTATGGGGTGCTGAGTAAAGTGAGAAATCGAGATTCTAGATAGTAACAACAATGCTATATCTCGTTACGAAAGTTAGTTTTTCCGTGTTTTATAACTCATCAAAGGTTAAAATACCCTTTTTGAAGTATTTTTCTAAATAAGCTACGTAAGATACATGCTTTGTATTGTAAATCTTTAATTTACTTTAACGACCTTTAATCTAGACATATTAGAAAAATACAGACTGAACTCTCTTCTATCAATACTTACATCCACCAAACCATTATGACCACAATCGAGTCCATAAAACCGCCTACCACAATAATTCCGACTTCCTTAACGCATCGAAAATAAAAATTAAGTAGTTAAGCCTGCGTTGCGATCAGACTTACTCCCTGGAAAACCCGTCTCAATTACACCACAACCACCGTCCACTCCTCATTTTCCCCGAAATCCTACAAATTCTCAAATTTACGGTGGATTTATAAATCCCAGCAACAAAAGCTCGCTCGTGCTATCCGCTTTGTCGAGGGGGAGGGAAAGAGAGAGAGAGAGAGAGAGAGGGGTAGAAAAAAAGGGGAGAAAAAAGTCTCGCAAAGACGAGTTTAATGCGCGTAATGCGGCGAGCAATGTCCCGGTTATAAATCGCCCTCTTTCTCCCTCTCACAAGAGAAAGAGAGAGAGAGAGAGAGAGAAAAGGATTTCGTAATGGCACAATTACCGCGCTAATCGTTAAATCATTTAGCACACGGAGTGCGCACCACCGCTCGCTACGTGCGTCTGCAGATGTAGTTGTTCTTTAGCGCTCTTGCTGTGCTGCGTGGCCGCGTGCCCGTTCTGGAGGTTATCGAATGTGTGATGGATTCAGTATTGGATTGTTATATGCTTTTGATAAGAAATCAAACGTTCATTAGAGTTTAGAAAGTTGCTATTTCTTATGAAACATTAATTTTTTATATCACAATTATACGTTTTTATGCTTTCCATAATCGCAATGAATCTAACATTTATCCCTGTAGTAGCCAGTAATCAAGCAATAATTACAACGAATCGCTCGCTATGATTCTGCCGCACAATTACCGCCACAATTACCCCGAAAAATTACTCTAAAATCCCAGTCTCTCTTAACTCTACATCTCCCTCTCCCTCTCTCTCTCTCTCACATATATATATATATATATATATATATCAATTTCCACAGATTTTTTTCTCACCCCATCCTCCCAAAAGAAAAAAATCTCTCTCAGTCCAGCCGGATTCCCATCAACTCCTTCCGCGCTAAATCAAACAATCCACGTCGCACGAAAAACCTCATTTTTTCTAATCAAACGCGGGAACCACCACCGCGTCTACGAATTGGGTCAAGAGTTCCGCGTGCTGCACTTTGTTTTCGATTTTGTTTTCCGGCTGCCTGTGAGAGGGTAAAAAAGACCAAAGCCTAGGGACTCGAGTGCTAACGAACTTTCTCGCGTATATAGGCTTTGCCCGCGTGCAAAACGAGAGCATTTGAGCTCGTGGCGAAAGAATGCATGCAACGACCCTCTGAGATTGTTTGAGCTTTTAATTAATCACTGATATAACGACGATGATGATGATTTTTTGAGGGCTACGAGTGTAGAGCTGAGAATTTAATTATATTTACGGAAGCTATTCTTTGACGAACTTATACTCTACACTTGTAAAAGAGCAGGAGCTAAATTTTTTCACGAAAAAATAAAAAACCATCAACTGCAACGTGAAATTCCATTTTCTAGCTAGGTAAAGCCTCAGCTATCACTTACTGCGTTCTCTCCTTGCGACTGCAAGGAAAAATAAATATTTTCCGCGTGCCTCCTTAACTTCTAAAAATATAACCACAGCGACTCCTTCTCCCGAAAAGAAAAACGTCAACCAGCAGCCGCTAAGCTCCCACTCTCGTTTAATTTTACCTCGACGGAGACGGGAACACCCTCGGGCTGCCGGAAATACTTTGGGACGACGCCGATCGCCGGATGCGACGAGACGACGATTTCGCGCTGATTGCCTTTATTGTCGACGGCGCGTGGTTTTTTTTCAATGCGCACGAGAGAAGTGACGCGATGTTGCGAGGTGAATTTGAAAGGAAAAATCAGGGGAGATGCGTGGCAGTGGTGGCAGTGATGGTGATGGTAGAGTCAGTTCGGTGGGCTTATGGGGGTTGAAGTTTTGAGGAATAATTAAAAGTAAGTGTGTAGGGGGTTAGATTCTTTACGGGTAAAAGTTTCTTTTTTTAAATAAGATGTTGCTGTTTTAGGGAGATAGTTGGAAATGTAGATTTTTTTTAAAAATTTTTTGCTGTTGACTTTAGTATTAAAACATGCAAAACGAAAAGAGAAGAGTTCTTTATAACGACAATTAAAAAATATACATATATAATAGGGAATTGCGATTATACTTATTTGTTCCAAGTGGGTAGTTAGTATAAATTTTTACAAGTACATGACCTTTTTTTATACATTCCTCAAGAATTCAAGATCGATAATTCGATTGCAGCACAACCTATGAACCATCACGCTTGCCAAGCTACCTCCACCAATATATCCCAGGATAATTCCGCAAACATCGACGATAGACACTTCAAAGCTCTCTCGCATCCAACCTCGCTGGTATTGCTCGAGGAAAGGAAAAAAAAGTAAAAGCGACATCGTTAATCTGCACGCGGCGCGCGTTTTTATCGTCGCATAAACAGACATACGCCTTAATCTGGCTTTGAAAGGCATGCGACCTAACGAGCTCTCCGATATTTTCTCCCCAACGACGACGAGGACGGATGACCGCCTAATGAGCGTCTCGAATCCGCGACTGTTTAGCGTCTGCGCGCGCCCGCACGGCTTTAATTATGCAGCAGCAGCAGCAGTAGAGCTGAATGGGAATGGAAATTGTAGGATGCGAGAAGGGGATGGTGGATGTGCAGGTGCTGCTTTTCGGCTAAAGGAGGACGAGAGGATGTACGTAAGTTTGTTATGACGGAAGAGAGTTGATTTGAACGGTTTTCGCTGTGGATGGGGAAGGAAAAATGTTTTTCGGTAGTTCAAGAATTTGGTGACGAAAGGTGTGAAGGTGGTTATAGTATACGAGATGCAAATTCGTTTGTTCGGTAGGGAAAAATTTTTTTAAAAATTTAATGAATAATGGTTTGTCCGAGAATTACAGAAAATAAGGTAAAAGAAAATGCTCCAACTTTTAAGTAATTAAAAAGTAAAA
Source organism: Torymus tubicola (assembly GCA_035583055.1). Classification (NCBI taxonomy): domain Eukaryota; kingdom Metazoa; phylum Arthropoda; class Insecta; order Hymenoptera; family Torymidae; genus Torymus; species Torymus tubicola. The sequence continues at coordinate 315,883 of JAWWEQ010049728.1, forward strand.
TTAGAATAATAAAGAATATTTCGCTAAAAGTTTTAATTTTAGGAAAATTAATCTTTATTCTAAACACTGATGGTCTTCCTATATATTTGTTTCTAAAACAATTTAGGGATTTAATTATTTAGCACAGTCATGAGGTTCAACGGTTTTTTCAATTCGAAAAAAAAAATAATCAAAACTCATAGCTTAATCCTACAAAACATTATTAAAGCCTCTACTATACCTTCAAAAATCTTTATCGCTAAATATTGTCACTCAAAATCTCACCAACTTTCTGAAAACCACTTGTCATAATATTTTTCAAAAAATATTTACTCTCGCAAGAACGTAATACCGCGAAATGGTCACATACACGCATGTCCGCATCGCTCATAAATAATCCGAAACGACCGTAATAATCTTCCGGAAAAGTGGAGCGTCGAAACGCATAAAAATACGCGTCAATCGAACCAGCGAAATTTCGGGTTTTTTTTATGCGAGTCTGAAGCCCTTGAAGGACGCAATAGTACGGATTTCCCGCGGCGTTTCGCGTTATTACGTTTTCCACTGCGAGCGATGATATGCATTTCGTGCATTGATTTAATTAAATTATACGCTGTCTCGCGACTTTGCCACGCAGCTTAATTAATTTCGACGTGAGCGCGTGTCGAGGTGATGGTTGGTTCCTTTTTTACTATCTTTTTGTTTTGCTTCTTTTTTTTAACGAGAGGTGCCGCGAGGGCTTCGAGATTGACATTTTCTATTAGCGAGCATAGTTTGTGTAATACCGTGCGAAGAGCACTGTGTAATGTACGGTTGTAATATGGCAACAAAGTATATTAGCTGCAGCGAGTATGACAAAGTTATTAAAATTAGGTAAAAAAATTTGTGTTTTGTGAATCCATTGGTTCAGAAGTATATTTTAATAAATAATATCAATATATTGAAAATACGTTACTCAAATGCTATTGAATTGAACAAAAAGAATTCACCAAGATTTGTGTGTTTTACTTTCTATACATTGCGTATGTCATACCTTACACTACGTTAACTCACTTTAAAATTAGAGTATCATTAAAATGTCAAGAGCTGTTATGATCTACAAGTACCAAAACTAGTTTACACACGAGTCTTTAACAGATAAATATAGTTATCTACTATATTTTGCGCACATAAACTATGACTTCTACTTGTAATTAGAATTTTTCATATTTATAATAAATTTACTTTTTAATATAATAATTTTTATGAGTTTATTAGCAAATATATAAAAGTAATAAAAAAAATGGTTATTTCAAAATTGGTCTAAAAAGATCATAAAAATTATTATTTTAAATATGTAAGTTTTGTTATTCAAATCAGGAAAAATCTCTTTGCAAGAAATAAAAGTTATACTAAAATTGTTCACTATATTTGTACTAAGATTTTGTGTACTTATTGCCCCTTAAATCCGAAATACACAAAAAATAAACTACATTTTAAATCTATACCAGCTACCCTTACAACAGCGTATACCATCGACCTCCTCTAGAAAAAAATCAGCGGTCGCTGTCACTACCAATTCCAAATTTGGCAACCCCACAACCACCATCATCTTCCACCCACCTTCGTCTTCATCTCAGGTTCTCTCTTTCTCTTTCCACACACATATACGCGCGCATAGCCAACCCGGCGCGCAGCCTCCTCCGCATGCGCGCGCCGCAGCAGCAGCAGCAGCAGGAGAAGCAGGCACGTGCAGCAAGCCGCACGAGCGCGTCGTCAGTACCGAGCGCGAAGCCGCCGCGGTGTGTGGACCGGTCCGCTCGCTCTCTCTCCTTTTGCCGTTCATTTATAAAACGAAAATGCGGACGCGAGTGCGAGGAGTCTAGCGATCTGTTGTAGACTAAAGAAGAGAGAATTTATTACACATACAAGTGTGCTGTGGTGGTTGGATTAAAGTTAGTATATATGATGACATGGAACCGTGGGGATGGTATTTTTCTCCTTTTTTTAGTAAGGTTGATAAATGGTGATGTTCTGTGCGAATCGCAGGCTTTCATTGAGATCATTAAGTATTTCGTTGTATAGGATGAAGGATAGATGTCGGCGAAACATTTAAGCATGATACATTTCGATAGCAGGCGGGTGCACTGAGGCGGAATTAAAAGCGTAAGTTAGAAAAAGAAAACATGCGCCTGCGCTTTAGTCGATTTATGCAAGCACAGGCGCTTTAATTAAAAGCTCCTGTTAAATTTTTTAATTATACTACTTCTACTATACTACTACCGCTACTCTACTACTGTTATACTTTCTCTCTCTCTTGTTTAATTGCAAAAGAGAAAATAACCGTTGTAAAATTTTCATCGTTACAGCTGCTGTATTATTTTTTTACCATCTATACGCGCGCGCAAGTATTACCCAGTGTTTGAGAAGAAATGAATTGCGCATAAAATTCCCCTCCCGGCATTTTACTCATTGCACGTTATTTTGTTTAATACCGGGGGATTATAAAACACGCGCAAGCGCGCGGTCCACAAGTATAGAATGCAACAATCGATAATAATGCATGTAATAAACACTGCGGGACTCCGCTCGAAATTGGTACTTTATCAGAGTTAAAAGGCTCAAAATCAATTTCTTCAGGTAGTTATGTATATATTTTTATGTTATTAAAAAATTCTTCGCGGTGGCGAAATTTATCTTCGACCTGATAAATAAACGTATACACGAGCCTCGTACACGACGGACACGGCGTACAGAGAGAGAGAGAGAGAGAGCAAGAGAGGAAGGGGAGGCGAAAGTTAAATATAGGTTAGGATTATTGAAAATCGGATTATAAGGAAATATCGATAAGAAGTTCGAGCCGTTTAACTTGGCACTTTATCAAAGTGTGTAAAGGAAACTTCCCTTAAGTACTTACATCGACATAATAAAATTAAACTTCCCTTTCTCCCTAATACGACCATCTCCGTCTGACATAATAAATATGTAAGAAAACTGACTGGTGCAGTGCACATACAACGCGCGTATATATGCAAGCCGCCCGCATGTTCGACATATATAGGCGGCTTCGGTAAACTTTGACGGATATATATGCATGAGGAAAATTTTATCCTAACATAATTCACCCTGCGTTCAGATTTTGCATTATACACACAAACTTATGTTCTTCGTAAAATAGCCAACGAAAATGTGCACAGGCTGAGAGGCGAAAAAATAATCTCGAATAACGGCCGCTCTTGCACGGGATTTGCGAAATTTATGAATGGGAAATATACGCGACGAGTGTATAAGAAGCATTCAGTACGAGTATAAAATTACATTGTAACCATTGTGTTTATCTATCCGAGAAATAATGAAACAATTCTATTAATTCTTCGATTATTGGTTTACTAAAATTTTTAACAAATTAGATTTATATCTATATCCATTTTTTCTACACAATGAATCTTGATAATTTATAACTTTGAATTTGAATTCAACGATAATTTATAATCCCATGCACGCAGCAAGCGCGTCGCAAACTTAAGTTTACCTTGTTAAAAAAGTGCGGGGGGGTAAATATAATAAAGGAAAGTACAAACTTCGTCTCGGATGCGCCGAGGCGAGAAAAGAAGCCCGACGACAACGGCACAGCTATTCGCGAGAGAGAGAGAGAGAGAGAGAGAGGAAAAAGCGTAGAAAAGAAAAATAAAAAAGCACAGGACGAGCGAAGAAAAAAAGCTCTATAAATAAAGGGAATTACGAAGGCTCGGCAATCACGCGCGCGAATTCGAAATAAAAAGCGTACGCGCACGCGATTGTAAGGAGATTATATACGAAGAGCGCGCGACGCGATATTGCCGTAGCGCAAAGTCACAAAGCTTTGTGTCGAGCCGCGACCTTAGGACTCTTGAGAGCGCCGCGGCAAGACTTGTTTATACGTCAAAGGAGGGGGAGACGAGAGTGTACGCGAGAGGGAAAAATTTTCGCCGGGTTATCGTTTCCGCGGTCGAGAGAGCTGACGTCTCGTGCACGTCGCAAAGGATGTAGTATTAAAGTGTTAAGGTTTTATTACAAAGCCGACCGCGCGTACCTGCGTGTGTATGGTATATAGATATATTTGTAACGAGCGCGAAAAAAAATGTATATATGTGTGTGTGATATTCAAAGAAGGATTTGTATCAAAACGCTCGGATATACAAACATTTTAAAAAATATCATAAAAGCGTGAGCAGGTGCGTATAGGGCATGTGTATATATATACAAAAATATGTACGGTAGTTCAGAAGTTGTAAATTATTTTTATGAAATATCTGTGCTACGCGTTGCTAAAAGCATTATTGACAATCTCAGTTTAAAAATAATACCTTTCCCGCGGGGTATTATTTTGGAGTCGTTAGCTTGTTTTTAGAATGTAAACGTAAATATACGGCCTGGCTGCGTATATGTGTAGTTTTATGATGCCACTGGAATATTAAAAATATATATAAAAACGTTTTTGTAAGTATTCTCGGCATACTACAGCATTGTTTTAGGATAAGCTTGGCTTACTACTAATACCTTTTATCCTGCGTGCTTTTTGCGAATTTATAAATTTTTAAATTCAAAAGTATATAGCGATCGTAAATGTATGAGGTTGCATTGAAAATACGATGAATATTTTCATTTTATAATTTTCTACTAGCAACGAACATTCAACTCTTTCTCTCGGATGAATTTTTCTTGACATTGAAAAACCCGAAAAACCCCAGTATCATCATTATCTCCTTACTTTAGAAAAAAAAGGGAAAAACCATCCCCTCAAACACACGCCACGTACATACTTTCACTTCGTTTAACCTACTCTCGTTTTTTTTTCTTCTCTCTCCTTGCAGTCGAACTCCGCAGAACCATCGGGCACCCATCATCGACGCACGCTCTTTCTCTCTTTCGCTCTCGCTCTCTTCCTCTCTCACGCGAAGAAACATGAAGCGCTGGTGGTGGTGGCGACGGTGGCTCGGCGCCTCGCCGGGACCGTCGCGCGGCTTTTAAATCATCCCCGCGATATTCGAGTGCTGTAGTGTGCGACGGAACGAGAGAGAAAGAGAGAGAGGAGAGAAAAAAAGGGAGAGACTCTCTCGCGGATATTAAGTGTGCGCGGAGTGCGCGAAGTGGATGTGCAGGACTGGCAGCCGGCGGAGGCGGGGAGTTGTCGAGTGGTGAGTATACGTAGTTGTTGCTGCTGTTGTTGTTCTCGTTGTCTTTTTTGATTTTTGTTAATAGATTGGTAGCAGTTGGCTTTTTGGGCGTAATTGATATGCAGAAGAATATAATTACTTTTATGAAAAAATGTATTGAAATTATATTTAAATTTATTAATAATAACACAAATGTATAGTATATATGGTTAAACTTTAATGATAAATGTTTAAATAGCTCGGTCAAACGTTTATGTCAAATTTAATGAAAAGTTTAAATGACGAGAAATTGAAATACACAACAAAATGTTTAATAGAGATAGTTTAAATTACTTCTCTTACACATTTCAACAGTTTCAGTAATTTTCGCAGTATCTTTCATGCGTTCAAAGTTATCATTAGTTGAAGTTAATACTTTCACTTGATTAAAGGTATTATATTAAATATGAATTGAAAGAAAATAAAATAGATTACAGAAGTTTGCAATATTCCTATATATGTATTACTAATAGTATGTAATCTTTAAATTTGGAAATATCGAACATGCAACTCTTAAATAATAACATGAATTGAATTTCAGAAATGTGAATGAATTTTTAAAATATCACGGCTTTAACTCTAACGAACCCGTGTCAACTTCCTTCTCTTTAATTTTTCCTCGAATAGTTAAATATAAAGTGATTGTATATACATACGCGTTTCAAATGCGTACAATATTGAACGTATGTGCACAGCTATATACATATACAAAAGATTTGTCCTGAAAGATTATATTCACCGACAATGAAAAATACCGACCGCTCATGAGATATAATACTTTACACGTGTCCCGCGACAAAAAAAAAGAAAAGGCTTGACCAGCATCCATCTTTTATTCGACTAATGGAACACTTGAATAAAAAGCTTTCGTTACAGAACACGCGGGCGGTTGGGATTTTCTCTGATTTCGATTTGAAAAATTCACGACCCCGTGACCGCCCACCGGCCATCCTTTGTTATACCGCATCCCGACAAATTTCATTATGCATATAGAGCAGCTCTTTAATTTCCAAAAACTCTGCCCACCACTTTAAAATTCGAAAACGTTATTCCACCATTCCACTTGCGCAAAACACGAGAAACACATACATATATATACACATATATACATATATACGTGCTTTTCGAACCGTAGCTTTTCGGCGCGATAAATCCTCATTAGCGCGAGAAGGGCGCGAATTCTCGGCGTTAATCATATCTCCGCTGGTGAGGCCGAAGAGAAAATTCTTCTTACTTATATATGTGTGCTATATATAAGAGTGGTCGAGGCTCTGAAAAAAGCGGGAAAATTTGTGGCTGCTTGTAAAGCACGTTAATTGCGCGCACGTAGAGGAAGACTGGTTTAAGTGGGATCGTTGAATTTTCCACGTGGCAAAGACCATGTTGTATTTCTTTCGATTGTTGAAAGAGTTTCTTTTCCTCGGGAAACCAATGTTTATTGTTCGGTGTTATATTAAATATTCTGGAGAATCGTACTTTGCGCTATAAATTCTTCAACTTTTCTCTCACGTGACAATGTGTAATCCGATTATATCGAGAGCTGTCACTGCGAATATCCTTCGCTTCGAGCGGGTCAATAGGTCACGTCAAATGACAGTGTCAGGTTTTTTTTCCCAAGCTCTGCGTTATATTTTTTAAGGTCTCGAAATAGCTGCCCTTTCGAATCAATACATAGATTCCGATTTTCTCTAAATTTTTAGAAAATATTTTGATAAAACTCGAACAATACATGAGAATGTAAAATAAAAAATTATCCTCGTATATTTTTACGTTGTTCTAATATTCTGAATAAATCTTTTATTGATTTTAATGTTAATTTAGTTTAATCTTTTAAGTGCACGTTAATATTATAAAAATTATGTTCAAAAAGCTGAGAAATTCTGATATTTTTAACATAAACAAAAGTAAATCTCACGTTTATTATAGACAGCTGTGCGCGTGAATTTTATTTTTCACGTATCTATAGTCTAAATTGAAAAACATACTTCGGAAAATCGAATTAAGCACACACTATATGAAAAACTAATATTTGAATAACTGCATAGTCTTGCTATTGATATATATATATATATAAAATTTTAAAAATAACTTTCAGATATGTTTTTGAATAACGATAATCTTTCGAACTTTCGGTTATGAAACTAAATATTATACATCATACATACCGGTATATGCAAAAAATGACCTCATTGTGAGGAACGTCGAATCTTAGCAATTTATATTCACTGCATTATAAAATTATTATATTCTGTCTAGAATAGATATTCTGAAATATTAAGAACAAACCAGGATTGCTACCAATTAAAATTCATTGCGCCAAGACCCATTTAACTCTGAATTCTTCGTTAACCCATCAATTACAAAGAAAAACCAAAGCAATAGTATAAAAGTTCAACCGATCCATTGAAAGTTCTTTCTTCTCCCTCTCTCAACATGCTGTGCAACCATGTTGCAGGTAACCATGGAGTCGTCGCCGAGCTTAGGCGTGGGCGGTGGCACACGGGCGCGGCTACTGGCGACGACGAGCTGCGGCTCGGGTAGCGGTGGCGCCGACCGCCGCGTCGTCTTCCTGGCGAGTCAGCCGGGAGTCGCTGGGGTAGGCGTCGCTGCAGGTGTACCCGCCGCCGGCCACGAGACACGCACCTGGCCTCATCACTGGTCGCCTCATACGGTGAGTCTTTATTTTTCTTACTGTAATACGGAAAAATGCATTTTTATAGTATTTTTGGAATGCGTGTGGTCGTGTTTATCAGGTATGTCTGTATGTATACATGTGCTACTCAGAATTAATAAAGAGAAGTGGGCGTTAAATTAAAATATTGGTATTATTCTGATAACTTTGTCATACAACAACAATAAAGTTTTCAAATTTATTTATAATTCGATTAATGCTGAAACAATAAAATTTTCTCGGGAAATTGAAAATATCTATTATATTTATTTATTGAAAGATTTAACCTCAATGTAGAATAAAATCTTTAAAAAATTCATGAACTCATTTAAAATTTACATCTCCAATTGCAGTAATACTTCTAGCCTCAAACTAATCGTTGAACGACCTGACAATAAATCGACCTACTTTTCACTCTTAATATAAATTCGCCATCCTCAACAATAACGAAAAAAAATCTCGTTTCTTCGTCGCTATTTCTTTTACACGTAGCGACTTACACCCAGGTATCCTCTTACACACCACTCAAGAATCATTCACCTTGTCTAAAGAGCAACTGATCAGATCCCAAAACTCGTCGTTGCACATATATATAGTCGAGTGATATCCCGCTCACGTTCGCGGATTCTGCACCTCGCTGTTTTATCACGTACAGCAGGCAACGCGCGTCGCGTTTCTCACTTACGGCGCACATTCCACTTCCCCCACCAACCTCTACACATACACACGTGCATATATACGGTTCAATGAAAATGAAAGCCGAGAAGGAAGACTCGAGATCCATGCAGATATATATATATATATATGCATATCGACGCTGATGCGTACGCGGGAGTATGGAGTTGAGTGAAGTGCCCCGGATGGTCTGGTTTTCCTTTGTTTTCTCCGTTTGCTTTCTTTAAAGGGAGAGAAGGGAAGTAGGGTGTGTGTGTGTGTGGGTTCTAGAGGGAAGAGGAGAGGAATCATATGACCTAGTGGTACACCAAAATAATCTAAACAACCGCGTGGCAATAATGATAAACGTTTAACTATATTTTTTTATTCGATTTACAATTATTTACGACGTGTCAGAAACGCAATGATATATATAT
>JAWWEQ010049729.1:0-12895 GCA_035583055.1 Torymus tubicola
GGTGACGCCGGGCTTTTTGCGACCTGCCATTTTCACCATCGTTTTTAGAGGGTGTGTTTTACAAAATATCAAAAGGCGAGCTACTTTAAAAAAAAGTCCATTTAAGACCTTCGTTTACTGACCTAGCCATACGAGTCGTCCGTAGAGATACATTGACTCGTAGTTTAGGAGACATAACCTAGTTGTGTATCCTGATTAGGATGTCTGACAAGGAAATGGCATTATACCCTCCGGGAAACGCATTTGAACGGAGCTTTGACTATTGATTTCTGCTATCCAAAAATAAAGCTCAGTATTTACAGTTCTATCGAATAGACCGTTTTTCTGATATACAGATAATCTAATTACAATGATACTTTATTTCAGTAAATAATTATCTTTTCTATTGACTGCCACTTTTCAAATATTTATGAAAAATGATTGTAAAAATAGAATAGAAAAATTAAATTTTAAGCTTTATTGAGTTTAAAAATATTAATTTTTTAGCAATTACAAACAGTCTAAGATAGCGTAAAATGATTAAACATTTCCCTTCTTTTCAAACGATTTTATGCATTGTATATTTAAAATAAAATACAGCACATTCGTGATTAGATTGCCCGTATCTTAAAAAGCCCATTTGATAGAATTACTCGATTGTATTTTGAGTTTCTTTGTACTTTCTTCAGTAAAGTACAAAGAAACTAAAAAGACAATCCAGTAATCAGTATCTACCGGAGTAATAAATATTTATCTTGATTGGATCAGAACTTAACCAAGATGCCTTTAAAAATATTGATCAATTATACGAAATAATTTGCGTAACATCGAATGTAATAAAGAAAGGAACGATAATTATAAGGTAAATTTACGGTTGAATACCTCTATTTGCTGTATTTGTTGATTCGCTTCTGCTCATCAGATCAATAAAGCATTCTTTCCTCAATCTCAACTGACAGAAACTCGAAAAAGACTAAAGTCATTTCATCCTGACCTTTTTTTCCTGTGAGACGAGCAATGAGGTTCTTCAACACAAAGATAGAGAATGCGGAACGAACGGAGACAGGGCCAGGAGTCAGCCTATGCAATAGCACTAGCGTTTTTCATTTTTAGCAAAGGCATATAGTGAATCGGGTGGGGAGGAGGGTCCTCTTTATTATGATAGGAAGAGGCACGTTATATAATTATTTTTCCCTATCAAAAAATTTTAATTAAAATGTAACTTTAATGCGATAAAATATCAAGTTTGTAGGGGAATGCTCACTGAAAGAGTAAAGTCAAGTTGAATTTCCTGTGGGGATGTGACCAAAGATAAGCGAATAAGTTTCTTTAATTATCTACTTTCTATATAATACTCATATATAAATCTATTTATAAAGGAAGTTATGTAATTTTCGTTTACTTTTCGTTTATACTTTACATTCTATTTCTTTTATATTTAACTATAAAGCATTATACCATGTATTATATTTTCAAATTAAGATTTTCGTCGTTATCAACCGAAACAAACGATTTTTACTTCCTCATTGTTATGCAAATTGATCGAAAGTTGAAAAATCAATGAATATTAATAAATTTGAAGAGATAATTTTTTAAGCACGAAATTGTATATTACTCATTTAAAAATAAGTTGAACGAAATAATCTTCGGCGTAATGAATCTCGGCGAAACTTCCTTAAGCTTATCTGGCATCGGCTTGGGTATAATTAGGTCGTTTCCTGAACGTAAGCCGAATTCGTGAGAGAGCGCGTGCCAGCTTCGTCGTTACGAGCGCGCGTAACCCCAGTGTGCGCAAGAGCAATTAGGAATTTATCATCGATCGGGAGCGCGAGTTTTCTCCCTAATCGCTGAAAACCGACGGTCGTGAATTAACGAGCAGCGAAGGATCGAACCGGATGTTTTGAGCCTCGGTCGGTGTGTATGAACTCGACGCGATTGCGCCACTTTAAGTGAGCCGAGGCGCAGGGATTATGCACACGTCGTTCGGAGGCAATCGCGAAACAAACTCTACTAGCGGCATGCAAGAGTCGCGAACTTTACTCCCTCCTTCTCTCTCTCTCTCGACATCTGGGAGTTCGACGTTCCCTTTCCCTTGCGGTCTTTATCACTGCAGTTTACGTCGAGTCCTTTCTATAGTTCAGCGCACGGTGAACTTGTTTTGCGATTGTTTCGTGATTAATGTACGACGGCTCTCCCAGAATTTATCATATCTATTCGTAAAGCCATAAATTACGATAAGCTATTATTTTTATTGAATTTCACTAAAATAATAATTTAGCAAATAATAGGTTAAGATGGGTACAATAGATGTAATATAAGTCCTATTAGCTATTGCATTTAATTTATATATTTCTTTAAAATTATCATCGATTATTATAATTTTATATAAATTATCTTAAAAATACAATTATCAGGGCCGCGTTCAAATGGGAAATAGACAGAAAAAAATGAAATTCGTTTTTAAGACTTGAATATAGGACTAAAGTCGAAAAAACAAAGATTTGGATATTCAGCGCGCAACACACTTGACTCTTTTTCACCTTCTCCTGTTCTCCCTCGGCTCTCCTCTAAGACGTCGCACCCTGGATTTCCGCGCGGACTCATCTCTCGTATCTTCTCGGTTCTTTTATCCACATATCGGGACCCGTAATACATCACGCTCTCGTGCCCTTCTTCGCTTGTTGCCGTGGCGTCGGCGGGAAAGGTTTACTATAGAGAGCAGCTCGTGACCGAAGCATAGAATGGAAGCGCCTATGGGTGCTGCGCGGCGATTGCGATTTTCCTCGGTACACATGTATTCACAAATATAAATATTGTGCTGTGCGCGCGCGCCCCGTGTGTAGCGCGGTGTAGCAACTTCGATTTTATATACGTATATATAATCCCAAGCTGTATTATATATATAACGGCAATCGTTGCGCGAGTTCGAGAAACTTTTTTGCACTCGGGTTGTGCGTTGACAACTGCGAGAGGCGACGAGGGTCGCTTTCGCGAGGGTATTGATTATTTCTGACACGTTGTAGACCTGATGGGAATTGATCTCTAAGGAAGGAGATACAAGTTCACGTAGAAGACCACACTGCTATCTTTAGTAATTTAGTTGTCGGAATTGTATTGCTCCGAGATTGGAGTCGGGATTCAGATAGCATATAAATTTTGTTTCTACATTTGTTATTGTAGCACTTATTCTTCACAAGTGGATATTATTAAATCGCGTACTTAATTTTTGGATAAACAATTAAATTCCTTATAATTGATATTACGGTGAGCAAAATTTAGTGCATTCGACATGAAATCGACAATAATAATTAACTTTAGAATTTCAATATTCACGAGAATGTCCACGACGTAAAAGTTCAATATATTTAAAGTAAAATAATTATTCCTACGTTGATTAAATAATACAAATATTACAAAATTATACCAAAATTTGTTCTATCAAATAATTAGATCATTGATACAATTTATACCTACATACTTTTTAAAATATACACTTTCTAGTATTGAGTCGAACAACAACGTCAGTAAAAATTCAATTACACTTGACATGTTAGGTAGTTGAAAAAAAAGAATCCACATGATAGTTACCTATTGTTACGCGATACCTCCTTAGAATACTATATATATATAAACAAACCTCATTCATTGACTTTGTATGTGTTGTACTGCAATCATATATAATAACAGAGCTCGAGAGACGCCTTGCCGTCTGACACTTCCTTTCGCTCAGATTCTCTGGCTGATCTCGTTGCAACGACTACGGCCGCGGAGCGTAATACAATTATTATTCGAGCGCGTGTGATCTCTGTCGTAATGAACGTGCGCCCGCTCGCGTATATGTATTGCAGGATCCAGAAGTCGCGTGAGTATACGTACTTCGTAATCCGGGCTCTAACAAGGTTTCGTATGCAAAAAAAAGAAACGAGCGATGCTCAGCTTAGTTAGCGTAGTACTGTTGGCGCTTGCACTGTTGTCTTTGCAGTGTAATTCATCTCCCTGATGATGGATAGAGTAGAAATATTGAGAATGCATCTTCTTAATTAAATTAGTTTTCATTGGAGATGTGGAAAGTTTTCTTAATACTCGTAATTCTATAATGATGTCAATAAAACAAATTGTTTGTTGAAGATAGTTTGAAAGGAACGAAAAAAGTGCTAAGAAAAAAATATATTTGAACGTTTTAGTTAAATTATTTATACAATCAGATCTTTATACACTGTTTATTTCACGCACGTGTAAGCATAGGTAATCGTTATATAAAGTATTGTCACTATCACGCTATACGATGTTTCATATTGGTTCCTGATTCGAAGTCAGCAGGTGCACTTTTTCTCTCTCGCTCTCTGACACGCGTCCCTCTGTCTACATTCCGATGCACATACCAAACATACACGTGCGCTTGCAGATTCACCATTCGGTTCTCCATCCGTTTCCAGGATGTCGCATTTCGTTCTATTTGCTGTCTTTTACCGCTGCATGTGTTTACTAATACCTACAATTTCGCGGTTTATTTAACAATGTTTATAGTAAGGGCCACGTGTGATCGCCAGGCTCGTGTTACAGTTTGCAGAACGGAAAAATTTATGTAGGAATATGAAATGCCGTATATTATTTTGTTAGAATTTAGTAGTTTAGTATATTTGTGAGAAGTAAATACGAAATCATTCGATAAGTTGAAAAATCCATTGTTTTAGAAATATAGTAAATATTAAACTTTTTCTGCATTAGTAGTGATATAAAGAATAACGAAAGTAAGGACTTTTTTGTTGAGTTAATGACGATTTATTGTGAAAATAATTGGGTGGCTTTAGTTCGAGTATCTACCGTAATATAAGACTTAATATCTTGTTTGGAGCGTAATACAGAAAATAAATTATGGAAGTACTAAAATTACGCAACAAAATTGATGTATATTTTTTTCTGTCGATAAACTCGATAATTAAGAATAATTTATTTTTTATCGATTAGCAATTTAATTTTTAGCACTACAAAAGAATCTAATTTATATTTGTGTACTTGCGTTATGGAATGAAAAATTATATACAGAATAAAAATTTTTTTATTTGCTTATTTGTTTATTCGAAAGCTACAATATTACTCAAATTATTTTATTTCTTTAAAAACTTTTAAAATCAATACAATTCTGTATGGGCTACAAAGTAAAAACTGATACGCAATATTCTCTGTGAACAACGCAATAGCATTCAGGCTGCTCCCTGTGTATATATATTCTGTGTATTGTAGGATCTGTCGAAGTAACTTAAATAACGTATGTACTGTGTAGAATATGTCTGTGTCGTTCCAAGTAAATTTTTGCTTATTGGACTCTCTGTAGAATCCGATGAAATGCGATATAGATTGTGTTACGGGTGTTAGTTTAGTATGTTTATGAAACGTAAGGGAAAAGTCGAAGAACTTGAATTCACCCGTATCAATCAGATGAACTGATGTTTCGGGGGATATTTATATATACATATAGACTGCTTGGTCAGACCTTATGTAAACAATGAATGTGGGTTAAGGTTAAAAGGAAGAGTCCTATAAAAGTATTGTATATCATTCTGTTATTAGAATAAAAAACGCAACCTCAGCGTTTACTATCTGAAAATATACGGTTTTGTATAATACGCATTTATTTGCCACATAATTATATTTATTTACCGAATTCTTTAAGTATCCTTTGCTTTTCCATGAAAATTTGATTTGAATAACAAATTACATATACAATATTCATATTATTTTTTGTACTGTGTCACTTCATTTATGCATGAGTTTAGCGAGTTACCATCGTAGTTTTATTATCGCATGTATATCGTCACTATCTTATTATTTATTATTTAACATTATCCATTAAAAATAATTCTTATTTTACTTACACATTATTAAAAGTTTACAACTACAACTTGGATAATTAAAAACGTTATTGAATAATGTATCAACATTTTAGAATGTTTTTCTCTGAATTTAGTATAGGTTACGCAATGTTTTACAGGATCTTGAGAGATCAAATGTCAATTAGTATAACACAGAAAGTCCTTCTGTCAAACGTTTTCAATATTAACACTGATTTTAATTAAAGTCCAACACATCTTTTGTTTTAAAAAATTGCATTAAATTTAATGTATTTACTAAAAGCAAAATTTCATTAAGGTACATTAAAATTAAATCAATTCTGAATTAAATTAAATTTACTTACAGCAGCCTATTTAATTGATATTAGTATAGGTACCTTTGCCGTATATTTCGCTAAAAATACCTGTACATTGTACATTGAAGAGACTCGTTCAGCTTTATTTGATACGAAAAGTACTAAAGACGTCGCGTATAACATTGCCTCAAAAAATCTCGTTCCTTATAAAGTACTCCTCTGCCATAATTACCAGTTGTAAAGTCAAATGTAAACAAGTACCGATGTAAAATCTATAGTACTCGCTAATTGGCGTCACGCAGATTCTCTCGCGTGATTTACAGCTCATAGCCCCTAGACAATTTTAATAAATCCAAACTCCTCCTTCAATGAGCAGGAGTACGCGTGTCTTTTGATATTTAGTTAAAGCGCAAATCGTCGCGACGGCGCTGCTGTATTATGCAGGCCCCCTGGGGCACCGCGTGAAACGAAACGATAGAGGTGCGGAGATAAGTGTGTTTACGTATTGCTCTACTCTGGATAAAAGTGGTGAGTTCAGTATATGTGTTGAAAGCGAAATATGGTCTGCGCTTTAAAGGGGATGAGTTTATTCCGTAAAGTGAAAACTGATTTCATTCGAAGTCATTTTATATTATGTATGCGAAATTATATCAATAAAGTCTTATGAAAATTTCTTTTGTTTTTCATACGTTTAATTTCAAAATTTTAAATATAATGTAAAACGAATTTACGTTTAAAAGTATGTTAATAAATATTTTGATATTGAAAATGTCTAGAACTCTGAAATCAATATGAAGTTTTATAATAGTATTTAAGAGTTTTTTCAAAGAATTTCATAACAGTATTTCTTTTTTTATTCTAAAATTATCATTTTTAGTTGAAATATTAAAGTTCCTCATCTTATTAAATTTAAATCAATATTACAATTTTAAAACTATTTTTTATTTTAAGTATTACATCGTCCACGATATGGACTTGAAACTCAAACATGAATAAACAAGTAGCAAAGCTGGCAAGTTGGTTCGGTGTACGGTCTATCTGCTAAATCCCTCGAAAATGCAGATACAGTAGTTCTCTCTCATTCTCATTCTACAGTCTCCTATAGATGTAGCAACTCCCGAGTCGCGGGCGCACCCTGAAATAATCCATCTTGGACCACCACGCTCTCGGTAATACCCGCCGATATGTACACTCTATTCCACGTTCACACATTCACATACTCACATGTGTGCCCTCGCACGAGTCGTATCCAGGGTTGGGTGTTCTATACACACGTGCCAAGGATGGGCGGACTCCCCGCTGAGTACGTTTTACGCTCGCTCTTTCTCTCTTTTCCTCTCCTATATAGCAGGTAATATCGTCTGGGCGAGTAAGCAAGCGCGACATTGGGGGGCTATTCCGTTAAAATACCGAGAAGCGCGTGTGGATATAAAACAATGCGCGTCGTTACGCAAGAGAACGCACATACACATATACGTGTGTGTGTGTGTGTGCAGAACCGCGACTCTTGAGTTAAGTACATATACGGGATTTTCGTAAGAGTCAGCCGTGTGTTTTATTGGGAGGAAGTTTGGAGGGATATTCGGCCCTCGTAGATGCACATTGTTTTGTACGCGTGGCAAGGATTTTTTTTCGTCGAAACAATGGCGCATTATGTGCGCACGAACGCGATCTTTTCCCGATTTTTCAAGGCTCATATTTTACGTCGACGGGTACAAAGAAATTGGGCTTTCGGCTAAAGGAAGATAAGATGTTGGAAAATTGAGCGTGTCGGCTTTTGACGAGATGGTTATAATTTTCTATTCACATAGTATGGGCCCTGCGCCACTTTCCACTAGAAGTTATTCATAAAAACTGAGGCTTTTGAATATTGATAGGTTCTGCTATGGGTTATAAGTCTACTATAAAAATATATGTTTAGAGCGGAAATATTATAATTACCATAAAATTAGCGTCCAACCATTTTTGCCTTTTACTACTTAAATACAATATAAGTTGATTTAAATTCTGCGGATTTCATCGAAAAACAAATTACCAATGGTGTCCTATAATTAAGTTTCGCATAAACAAACTCGGTCGAACTTTACTCATCAATAAATTCTATTTTGTTGGTAAAAAAAAACAAAAAAAAATCTTTTACATAACAAATCAGGTTTGATTCACTATAGGAAAAAGAATACAAATGCCGACGATAACAATCAATTGAATGCACGCTCTTACGCATCGACCACATAACACATTCGAAGATGCTTCGCTCAGCGCGAAAACTCATGCAGGCATATGAAAAAAAAACCCGGAAAATTCTAATCCCACGTGTCTTGCCTCTGCCAGTTTATTTCTTATGACACTGGCACGCGGCGTGCACTCACTCTCCTCCGAGAGAAAATTTCACCGACGATTCCTCGTTGTTTGCCCCCTACACACGTGAACACTCACACGAATAGCGACCTAATTAATGATCCTGTATGTGTGTGTATGCGTGTGTGTGTGTGTGTGTGTCTGATCGACGCTGCAATTTAGCCAGTGCTTTACAGCCTCATTTCCTTCGCCTCTGCTTGCTGCATTAGAGGAACCTCCGCTCCTGCTCTCTTTCTCGCGTTATTATGCAGCGGAGGGGAGCTACCGGCGCATGCGCGGCAATGGATATGTTGCGCAACGCACACGAGTCGCTGAAAAACGATCGCGAAGATTAATTAATCGATGTAAAGGCACGCGCGGCACACCAGCACCGAAATCGCGCATAACATCGTTTTTCGCTAGCGTTAATTCAATGTATCTCTGTGAGAGAGAAAGAGAGAGAGCGGGATTACCCTTGCGCTCTTGTGCAAGGTTGTACTCGCATTTACATAAAAACTTTGCGTGGATGCCTTTTATGTGCGCAGGAACACGAAATCCGTATATATACAAGTGAATTGTGCGTATACGAATGCGCTTCCTTTTTTACACACGTGCGCGCGCTATACCTTAATTAAATGCGAGCGAAATTCGAGGAGATAAAAACGTGGCTATACGTCTCTGAATGTGGGTGAGCGTAACGCCATGAGCGTCAGCCCGAGAGACGATATACTTACGAGCTCACGTAAATGTATGCGTAGGCATAGTAATGAGGAAGTTGCGCACAGTGAGGTTTCGCTAATTATTGTTATTGCAGGGTGCCTGCGTTTTTTTTCTGCTTCGTTTGGAAGAAAACTAATAAATGTCTCAGTATCCAAGTTATTCAGAGTTTGGAGTTTGCGAAAAATTGCGTCGAGTGAATGATTTCGTCGTATATTAATTTAACGTCCATTTCTGTCCTTTTGAAGTATTATGCAAAATGAATTAATGTTCTTTTAATAATAATTGTTCGTTGAAGATTATATAAAGATAGACGCACAATTATCTTCGCAAAGTATTCGGTTTTTACGAGTTTTAAATAAGTTCTGACTTTTTTATTGGCATGTTCAATTAGAATGTTAGTTGTGAAAATACATTTCCGAATTTTTGTTTGAGTAATACGTTTCCAAAATTTGTGAAGTCAATAAAAACAGTCCTTCAAATGGTTAAGTCATCTATTCATATTCTTATACTTACTTAAACATTCATATACCAGAAAAAGATTCATGAATAGATTACATCACGAAAATTCGTTGAAATTTTAATCAGCCCTTCTCTTATTCGGTGATTTTCCTCGCCAGCAACAACTTCTCCGCGGGATTGTCTTTGTTTACTGTACACTTGGCCCAATTACCTCGATTACCGGTAGCATTATCAGCACACTTGAATACGGATACAAAACCGTAAAACTTTTGAAGCCTCCCCTCTTTCTCATCATTAGATGAAGAACTGCGTAGAGGGGGTAAAAATAGCTCCTCCCTAGATACACCATTACTCACGCATGTCCAGGGTATCTTGGATCACTACTTTGCCCCTCTCCGTTCTCCCCGGGCGGCAAATTACGTTCAAGAATCGCCAATTGCTGATATCGCGTAAGGAAGAATAGGTAGAGCAAGATACGTCCGGGCAATAAACGTGAAGTGACGGAGGGGAAACGTATATAAAATACGGTTGCGCATGATAGAATAAAAATATACGTGGGAAAGGTAGGTTAGCCCTTATTGATAATCAAAATAGGTGTTTGTCGATCGTAGAAGTTGGATACGCCGGAGTTCTCCCAATCGATTGGCTTTCAGTAAACAAAATTCCAATATTTATTTCGACTGGTAGTTCGATGACGATCGAAAAATAGAAATTAACCTTTTTAATCAGGGGCGATCTTGGGTAGAGTACCAGAATAAACGTCGATAATAGCATAGGTTCGTCTGAAATTTTCCAAAATAAATATATTTATTGCGTCAAATCAAAGTATATTTTGCCAATCGCTTTGATTAATTTTGTTATAAACTTCCATCTGTGATAAACAACGTTTTCAGTCGGTTGTATAGCACGCAGTTTTACCATTATTTCCTAATCAGCAAAATAGTGCAGTCCGAGTTTCAATCAACCATAGATCAATCAATTTCCGGCTATTCGCAAAATACAATTCGTATATGGGATTTGGAAACATACCCTCTTATGTAATCCCCAAGCGAAAGGTAGAATGATGTGTTTTCAAATTATAATTTCAAGAAAAGTTACGCTTAGATAATTTACAAGTAAAAAAGTTAAGAGAAATGTACTAGAATACTATACATATATATGGACAATTACAGCTGTTCTACCATTCAAAACCACAATCAATCAATCATTGAATAATGATTATTCAGCTAAAAGACACTTCTATCAGCTAAACGGAATTTCCCTGGACTGAAAATCTATCGGTCCTCCAATCTACGTCACCAGGAAGCGATCGATCGAAAGCCTTGTAAACATTCCCTTCTTTATTCCTTATCTTCTCCCTCTCTTTTGCTTCTTCTCAAGCAGAGGCATTAGATCCATCTCTTAATTTGGCGCACTGGCCTCTTTGATTTACGATTTTGGGTACTTCAGCCCTTGTTGTGTGTGTCCTCAGGGATCAGTCGCTCCATCTCCGAACGACCCAGTGACCGGCCACCACGTCGTTCATCCCTTCCCCTTCTTTTGCTACTTTGCTGCAGATATAACGCACCGCAAGAGGTCGTGAGGGAAGATAAACAACGCGGCTCGGTAATGTACATGATAGAGGTTGGGGCGCGCGCGCGCGTACATGCATGAAGAGACGGAGGAGGTACATAGATCCATGGAGAAGGAACGTGTGCATATAGCCACGTGTGTGAGTACGTATGAGAGAAAGAGGAGGGAGAGAGAGAGGAAAGAGGACTCGTCACGATTCTAGGCTGCGTTCCCACGGAGGGCAAATGTGAGTATGTATATATACACGCGCGCCACCGAAGTCTAGCCAATCGCAAAAATATCTCACTCATTACGGAATATACCGAATGCGCAATCCTAAGGCCCTGTGCCGCGAACTGTCTCCACTCTGCGCTGCTATATACAACTCCCTTTTCGCCTATATGGGAGCTCACGATCGGTATTATACGCTGCCGCGAAGCGCGAACTATGTGTCGAAGGTGTGAGAGGCGCCTAGATGGATCTGACCTACTTCTCTCGCAGTATAATGTATAGGGCGCACTGAAATATAAGCTGTGCTAGCCTCTACACCAGTATGTATGTATGCATATACGAGACGCGCGTGCGCGCAATGTGTCCGGTGGGTGTATTGCCGATCTTGAAAGCTCGTTTGCCCTGCGCGCACTCCACCATCCCCTATACACATCCCCCGTAATATAAAATACACGCACATCTACATAGAACGCACACATAAAAGCATGGGATAGTATGTGTGCATGTATGTATATGGAAAATAATACGGGGTGAAGAGCAATGGGGCGAGGGGAAGAGAATAGAAAGGCGACACGACAACTGCGAGACAGCGAAAGTACGGGAAGCTTCGGTCAGTCGGCTCCAGCTATGTAATGAGCTTTTTCTGCCTTTTGGACGTGACAGGGTTTACGATTCGGCGCCTGGTGTGATTAGACTTCTGTGGTCGTCCCTATTTGAATCCCAGCTCTACAACTGACCTACATAGCTGACTTGCTTTTGGATCTACTCATTGTTAATTGTTTTTTATGAACAACGATAAAGATAAATAGTAATGGTATTACTCGAGTTAAGGGCGGAATTTTATTGGCGAAGTACTATCACTTTTCATTGTAGGATTTATTTGACTGTGTGCCTCAAGATTTCATTTAGGTTGACATACGAAAAAATTATTATAAATTATTTTTATGCGAAAATACTTTTAGTACATTATATTAAGAAATGAAATATTAAAAAATGTAAAAGGAATTTATTTATTTAAAATATATATTTTAGAACTTAATCACAGTGAACTTAATAATTGTTCTTTTTGTTTCAGGTAAGTTACAAATATTCCTGTTTTGCTTAGTCCTGGTGTTTAACGTAAGTTTATAATTTATAGTTGCTTAAATTTATTTTTATACACAGAACCTTATTGAGAAAATGTCTAATTCATCTACAGTTAAATCTTTTCTATAAATCCTTTAATTTACAATGACTGAAATTACTCACGTTTTACTGAAATAAAAAATTAAATAATAGTATCTCAATCTTGTACAATTTTTCTACTAAGAAAGTAAATTTAACAAGGGTGCCTGCACCCACAATTCCATCGATATAAATATAAAAATGAATTACAAATTATCTTTGTTTAACACAAAATAAATACCAAAATATATTTATAAAGCTAAAAAACGTAGATCGTTACTCCACAACTTCCAATTTATATATATA
>JAWWEQ010049730.1:2747-12892 GCA_035583055.1 Torymus tubicola
TGAATATTGTACCTCCGTCAGCAGAAATAGTAGTTCCAAGCACTACATTACAGATAAGTTCTTGTGAAGATAATGAGTCAATGCAGGGATCAATCAAAATAGATTTTGGAAACTATAATCATATTTCACAAGAATTGTTTAAATTAAGTAATTCTCAACTAAGAGAAAATTTCATGACGCTGAATATTGTACCTCCGTCAGCAGAAATAGTAGTTCCAAGCACTACATTACAGATAAGTTCTTGTGAAGATAATGAGCCACGTAAGTGTTATGCACCCGTTAAAGATTTTTGGAAATTAATTTTTTTTTAGTGTACGCTAATAAAAGAAGTGCATGACCTGTGTGAACTGAAACTTTGATATTTAAATTGTTTATTGTTTTCTGAAAAGTCAATATCTTATGATGAAATAATTATTATCTTATAAGCTTCTATTTTAGTTTTTTATCTACTCTATAGTATAGTGTGTACCAAGGGCAAAAAGTGGGCTTTTTCAGACTGAGCGTGGAGTTTGCAGTACGAGTCTATGGCGAGCAAGCACGACCCGAAGGCGAATGCATTTTGCGAGCCGAAGACGGGTACTGCAACCACACGAGGTCAAAAAGCACACTTAGCCCTTTATGCACACCATATTTTTTGTAACTCAAGTATTGTTTTTCGCGTTTTTTTTTTCACAAAAAACGAAGCTTATGTGGTTGTTTTTATATACGGCAATCACATTTTTATAAAAACTAGCAAAATCCAAACGCGCTGCGCGCGTACTATTTTGTTTTTGAGGTTATGACTATAATTTTTCACTATGATTTCATTTTAATTAGTTCAATTGATGTCATAAACAAATAATTTTTCAAAGCATAAAAAGCATAATTTTTTATTCTATTTTTATTCTATTTTGATTTAAGTATTTGGTTTGAAATAATTAAAAATAAATAATCGATTAAAAAAATTCAAATGTAGCGGAAGTAGCAAATTTTCGCGCCTATTCCTTACAGACCAATCACAATGAATCTATAAAGGCTTCACAACATCCGGCCATCATTTTTTCAAGAGAGGATATATATTTTTACCGGCTGCTTGTCGTTGCGGAAAAAAAGTTTTTATTGCCCGCCCGTCTATAAACGATCACTTTCAGCTCGCATAATAGGTCGAAAAAAACGTAAAAAACCTACTTGTGTGGCAAAAAGTATTTTTTTCATATTTTTTTATTATAAAATACTTGCCAGACGACCATCGCAATCATTTATTAAAAAAATAGTGCATTTTTAAAGAAAAGTTATCTGATATCTTTAAAAAAAGACAACTGATCACCACTGTTCACTTGTCCATTAATCAGAAACACCATCATCACTAAAATTTATTGCCCAAATCTCTGAGTTAGTGGAATAAAAAGATACTTCTATTTAAAGTTATAAGCCCCGTGACGACCGCAGTAATAGCAGAGTCGCTGCGACGTCCTCATCGGCGCCCTCGAGTCGTCTCGGTACGGTGCGGGCGGTCGCTCGCGAAACACCTCGGGAAACACCTCGGGAGTAACGAATCGCAATTTTATTCGCTAACGCAACTCTCGCAGTATCGTCTTTGCGTTAGCTTGGCGAATAGATATACATTCGACCCAGCGCGTGAACAGATCTTCGAAGACGAGGATATGCTCATGTCCTCTCTTACTCTTCACGAACGGCCCTGTAATATCAGCGGCGACTACTTGCTAGGGCCGGTCGATCACGCACTGACCCATTAATCCTGCGGGCGGTCGCTGTTCGGCTTTCGTCTGCTGACATATCTGACAGCGCCTGACGAACTTACGCACGGCCTGGTACATTTTCGGCCAGTAATATAGCCGTGCGGCTTGTTCATGGGTCTTATCGCGACCCTGGTGACCAGCCGTTGCATCCTCGTGAGATTCGCGAAGTACTTCTCGTCTGTGCTTGCGAGAAACGACGATTTTCCAAGATTCGTCGTCGGCGGCTGCCACTTCTACCGTCTCATCTTCGAGATAGTAGAATAAACGTCCCCCGATCACTTTCCATCGCGGATGAGTGGTCGGGTCATCCGCCCACGTACTAGCGCTCTCTTCAAGGTCATCGTCCTCCTCGTACATGCGAGATAGAGCGTCTGGTACGTGATTTAACGGTCCTTTTCGGTGCTCTACCTCGAATGAGTGACCTTGTAGTTCGAGTGCCCATCTCGCTAGCCTTCCGGTGGGGCTATGCATACTGTGCAACCACCGAAGGCTGTTGTGGTCCATGTAACCTTCGATGTATGGGCGAAACTTCTTAATCGCTCATACCACAGCAAGACACTCGCGCTCAGTCACGCTGTAATTGCGTTCAGCCGCTGACAGCGTTTAGCTGGCAAATTCCAGCACGTGCTCTTGACCCTCGATCACAGTGTCGCTAGCGTCCGTTTGCACGACGAACTGTGCGTCGAAAGATGGGCGTGCAAGTACGGGGGCTGAAGCGATGAGGGCTTTGATCTTCTCGAGTGCTTCTTGTTGTGAGTCGCCCCATTCATATCGCCTATCCTTTTTCGTTAACACCGTTGAAGGCTCGGCGATAGTGGCGAAGTTCTTCAGATTCTTCGATACCGGAAAGTTAATGACGGGCTCGATCTTCTCTGGATCGGGCTGAAACCCGTCACGGTTGACAAGCACCCCGAGGTATTTGACTTTTGTCTTGCCAAATACACTTTTCTCGCGGTTGATCGTCAACCCTGCCTCCTTGATCCTTGGCGGCTTTCGATTAGCCTCGTGAGGCTGAGAATGCGTTTTTGGCGGAAAATTCGCCGCCGCCGTCTGTGTCTGCATTTTTTGCATCCCGTCGAGGATCATCTTTGCGAACTTTGCCATTGTGTCCTCGATGGAAGACGGTGTCGCCACTGACGCTATCGGCGTCGGCTTTATCTCCATCGCAGCCACTTTAACTTTTGGATGAATCGCCGGTTTGCGTGGCTCATACGCCCATTCCGCGTACACGCAAGACTCCGGCGGCGGCGGAGGCTTGAACGATCTCTCCGCGTCGACCGCCGATTCGGCTTCCATTGCTAGATCGAGAAGCGTTCGCAGCTGAAAATCCATCGTCGGCGCCGGTGCCATCTTCCGCATCATGGTCTCTAGACACGTGATGTAATCACGCACCGATTCTTCCGGCCCTTGCGTTTGGAGTGCGACCTCGTGCGCTATTCCTTGCTGCATGTGGTCGGTTACTCCGCATCAACGCCGTATTCGTCGGCAGAAAACCTCCCAGGTGGTCCAACTCATCCTGTTGGATTTCATTCAGGTGCCTGCAACTCCCACGATTAATTCTGGAAGAGCGCTGAGCATTTCGTCTTCGGTGAGCTTGGCGAACACCCAATTCTCTTCAACACGTTCGAGAAACGTGTCAATGCTCTCTCCAGGCTCTCCGGCGAACTTAAAACCCCACCGTCGCACCATTTGGCCAACGTCTCTCGGTGTTCCGCCGATTGTGCGATTCCAATCGCTTGCAATTGACTCTGAGATACACCCCCTCCCTAGGCTCCTCCACGGGTCGCTGGGGGTGCCACTGGGTGCAGTGACAGATCGAAATTCGACATATTGAATCTGTCTCTCGTCGTTCGCCTCTGTTGTTGGTGGTTCGGCGGTAAATCTTCCTGTGGCCGCCGTGTGGGTGTTGAATGCTCAAACGTTACTCTTCTCGTAGACACTTCTGCATTTTCCAGCCTCGTGCTGTGTCCCACGGGGTTTGGCGTGGCGTTGATGACCGTACTGCGGAGTAATTCCTCAATACTCCGAATTTTAGCGTCTACCGCCATCATATATGTTGCCCTTTCCGTCGGTATCTGGAATGTCGTCCCATCTGTGCTTGTCATCTCGAACGTTTTCGGATTGTCATGGGACGGTGTGCTTTTCGTCTGCTCGGTATACTTGTGCAGGTTCTGGACTTTTCCGGACGGATGGTTGCCTTTCTCCTGGTCGCTGTCCTCCGATGACCCATCCTCTTCGCTTTCTTCAACGCGTATGGTCATCTCGGCCCATTTCCTGCTTCGCTCGAGGTTTTCTTCGACCGATTTATCGATATTTAAAGCCTCGAGCGGGTGTGGTTCGTCGTTCTACGAATTTGCCCAGGAAATGTCGTGCACCGCCCCGGACGTCCTATCCAAGAACGTCCGTCGAGCATTACCTCGCGCTACGTATGCGGAGTGCTCGACCTTGGCAGCGATGTCGACAAAGTCGCTCGCCGAATATTCCCCGGCCAACCACTTGTTGATCCGAGCGAGCCTCTGGAAGGTGCCGCCGTCTGGTTTAAGTCCCAGAGCTTCGGCGTAACGGAGTGTTTCATCCTCCGTTAAACACCTGCACCAATTGTCTAGTGCTCTCACCGCGTCACCTGACATTACAACGCCGAATTTCGCTAAGTTCGGAAGAGTTTTTTGGTTGCTTGTATTCTAGCCGCGCGGATTTATAATCAGGGATTTTCCTATCCCTGTTCTCTCTTCTGGAGTGTATCTGCACGCGGCTAATCGGACTTGCGTAGGTTCGATGGGCGCACCAAAATACTAAAAAAAATAAAAATAATATAAAATTGTATCGCGCCTAATCAGATACACTCCGTCGAGTGCGTGTGTGCGCGTTCAATTATTTCCCGGTCGTGATTTACACGACTTGTCACGGCCGGGTTGAATTTTCGTCGGCCTCGCCTGCATCTCTGTCTAAAAGGAAAAAAAAAGGAATTTTCGCTAAACGGAATTTTTATTTCTAGCGGTAGAAGAGAAAGAAAATGCAAAATATACAAAACAATGTAATTTAATTCCGTAATAACAACGAAATGAAAAAAAAATCGCAAATTTTTATTTGCCTTATTATTCCCAAGCGAGGCCGTTTTTCCAATTCTGCTACTCTGCGAAATTTGTATTAACCTAAATAATATCGCAAAGAACGAAACAAAAAAAATTAAGTTTGAAAAAAAAAAATATGTGAGGGAAGAAGAGAGAAAAAAACAATTAATCGACTTAAAATATTCGTTAACTAATTAAAAGAAAAATTTAATTAATTAAACAATCTTTACTTGATCACAATTGATGTTAGGCGTGCAATATTCTCTCGCGGCTGCCATTACACTATCCAAAAAGTTGATCTATCCTCAAAAGTAAAATAAATATTCCAAATAATAAGTGTTTGAATACTTTACTTCCCCTTATTTTTCATTCCATTTTCCAAAACGGGGTATCTTTTTTTTCAACATTACAATAACGTGTCTCATTTTATAACTTTGAATCGAGGTGTCTTTTGATTTCACTAACTCAGCAAAATGTTATGCACCCCTTTTGTATAATATACTTCAAGCATTATAAGAGTATGTACAGAATATAATATTGGGAACGAATGAATTCGATGGCTCATGGCCTGGCCAAACAACTCTTCACTTTATATGAAGAAGCGAAATTAATTATTATTTCTCAATTATAGTATTTTTGAATGGGATCGAGAAAAATATCGAAGAACCTAGTACTGAAAATGTGCTCGAGGACAGGAGATTGACTGTTCGTCGAAAAACTTCATCTATTGGTAAGTTTCTATTAGTCAGAAATTTCTTCATAATAGCTTATAACGTCTGGTGAAGATTAGAGTATTGAAACATAATCCAGAGCTATCTCAATTGAACCAAAAATTGTGCTTAGATCCCTTCGTACATGTACCAATGAATTTGAGGCGTTTCGCCTCAATTCTCCTAGCGCGGCGCGCGAGTGTCAAATCATGCTATTTTCAAGTTGTGTTTACGATATCAATATGCATTTCAAAAAATCATGTAATAAGCGTTTTCGACGTATTTTTTTCTCACCTTTCCAATGGCGTAGGTGGTTTTTCCGAAATTTTTCATTTTTACCCCCAACCAGTATAAAACATACTATATCTCGAAAAGTATATTTTTAATATGTTTTTGACCCCCTAGATCGAAAGCTGAGCATTTTTTACGTCGGTAAGGATTTTTTTTAGAATTTGCTCGAATGATTTCTTGGAGAAATAGAACGCGAAAGAGCAGACGCAGCGTCTCCTTCGCGCGCGGTTTTCGGCGCGCTGTACACCGCGTCGACTAGATGCATTTCGCTCTCTAACAACCACTTAAAATTTTGATTTCCTTAATAATAGCAACAATAAACTAGTATTTATATTAATAATTCCTTTTTTTTTTAAGTAGATAATTTTATTTTGTTTTGTTTTACGGGTTTTTTAGGGAAGATTTGATATTCTGAACTCATTGACGCTTATTTTAGTATTAATGTTGTTTTATTCATTGGAATAACGGCATGGTACTGTAAAGTTCCCGGTATAGATTTAATTTTACTTAGCCTTGATTTTAGTTTCAAAACGGCTTTTTCGTAGGTCTCTTTAGTGCTGTAAAAAACTTTAGTTTCTTTGCAATTACGTAAAGCCCAGTTGTAAAGGTCTTCTGGTGTTAAAATATGATTACTCGAAGAGAGTTGAAGACTTGCTCTTTTCGCCCCTCTTTTCAAATTTGCGTCTATACCATCGCACGCACCTTTACCGTGCGCGGTTGCATGCAAATGCCATTCAGCAGGAACTCCAAAATCTTTTTGATGAAACAGAAGATTTTACACTCAGTACAACCGAACTCTCTGATTAAGCCTCTGCGAGACCAAAAATCAGGAGCAAGCGTGAGTAGCTGAATTTTATCTTCCTTACCCGTTGATTCTAAAAGTTTTTTTTAATTGGTTGAGAACTGCCACGCCTGCTTTATGATATTCATCAGTACATTCAATTTTAGCTTTTTTGGCATCGCATGAAGGTAAATCTAACTTATGTTTATAAAGTTGACGTTGACAGTTGGAACAAATATTCGCGTTTTCTGGCACGAGGGGATACGTACTCCTAAATATTGAAGGAAAATTCGACAAATTTTTACGCACAGATGATTAATTTTATTAAAAGGATTTATGCATTTCAGCTTCAAAGCTGGATCCATTTCAGTAGCGAGAAAATAAATGCAATAAATAAGCCAAAAATAAATTATGATTCAATCAGCAAACACACGAAGAACACAAATATAACGGAAACAGCGTTAAAATTCTTAAACAATTTCAAGGATAACAAAGATCGAAAATTCATCAGACTTATATAATTAGAATACAACAAATTACTTTCGGGAAAAAATTATCTATACGCAAGCCACCTAATGGGTAAAAAGTAAGTGAGAAACGTTCCGTCTGCTATTTCAAATTGATTGTAATGTTTTCTTTTTTTACGAAATAACCTACGAAAATGTCAATCGTGCATATAAGTAAAATTCGAAGTGCAAAAAGATACTCCATAAAGAATTAAAAATGATAAACAAAAATAATAAGGTTACTGGAGAGCGAAATACATCTAGTCCACGCGCTGTACAGCGCGCCGAATACCGCGCGCGAAGGAAACACTGCGTCTGCTCTTTCGCGTTCTGTTTCTCCAAGAAAACATTCGAGCAAAATCTGAAAAAAATCCTTACCGACGTAAAAATGCTCAGCTTTTGATCTACGGGGTCAAAAAAAATATTAAAATTATACTTTTCGAGATATAGTATGTTTTATACTGGTTGGGGGTAAAAATGGAAAATTTCGGAAAAACCACCTACGCCATTGGAAAGCTGAGGAAAAAATACGTCGGAAACGCTTATCACATAATTTTTTCAAATGCATATTGATATCGTAGACACAACTTGAAAATAGCATGATTTGACGCTCGCGCGCAGCGCTGGAAGAGTTGAAGCGAAACGCCTCATTTGTGCTCTACAGGGTGTCCGAAAAGTATCGAAACCCATGAATAAATTTGGAAGAATTGATTTTTTTGAAAAATGATAAATACAAATTTTTAGAATTTTTCCCTGGCTATTCAATGGTGACCTTGGATTTGACCTTGACATTGACCTTTACGATGACCCTCGGGGTCATTTCAAGGTCAAAGTTATTTTTGCAGCGTAAACACCATAGCTTTGAAGGAACTCATTATTTTAAAAAATGGTAAACAGAAAAGTTGTAGGATTTACCCCTGACTATTCAATGGTGACCTTGGATTTGACCTTAACCTTTACCTTCAAGATTGTTTGAAGGTAATTTTTTTTTCAAATGGGAACCCCCTTTTTTCTTACGGATTTGGAAAGAGCATAAAATTTTCAATATGACCTTGAACATGAACTTTACAATGACCCTCGGGGTCATTTCAAGGTCAAAGTTATTTTTGCAGCGTAAACACTAAATAACTTTGAAGGAACTCATTATTTTAAAAAATGGCAAACACAAAAGTTGTAGGATTTACCCCTGAATATTCAATGGTGACCTTGGATTTGACCTTGAATTTTCTCCTTGCCGTAACTGGCCGGGATCTTTCTCCCGCTGCAAAAATAACTTTGACCTTAAAATGACCCCGTGGGTCATTGTAAAGAACATGTTCAAGGTCATATTTGAACGTAAAATTTTATGCTCTTTCCATATCCGCAATAAAAAAGGGGGATCCCATTTGAAAAACAGAAGTTGACCTTGAAACAACCTTGAAGGTCAAGGTCAAGGTCAAATCCAAGGTCACAATTGAATAGCCAGGGAAAAATCCTAAAAATTTGTATTTATCCTTTTTCAAAAAAAACAATTCTTCCAAATTTATTCATGGGTTTCCATACTTTTGGCACACCCTGTATATTACAAAGAATATATAATTATTATATTATTATTTATAATTAAATTATTTCTTACATCGCATAATACATTATCATTTTATGATTATTATATGAATATTTAATAATTTACAGTAACTTTAGATTTCGATCCAACAGATTGTAATGAAGGCTCTTCTAATGAAAGATGTGATGAAAAGTCATTGACATATGAAAAAAAGAACTATTCAAAACGACAATTTTGCTGCTTTTGTCAAAAATTACAAGCCAAAATTAGTAGGCATATAAGAATTCACGACACAGAACCAGAAATCCAAGAAACTGCTATCAAAATCAACCAGTAGTGAAAGAAAGAAATGTATATTGCAGGCACTGAGGTTGCGGGGTAATGACTGTTGGAATTCTAATAAAAACCTAAATAAAGGGAAGTTGATTTACGTTAGAAATCCTCGAGACAATATTAAATCTTCATCAAGTGAACGTACAAAATGTAAATATTGTAAAGGTTTATACTCCACAAAAACATTATGGCATCACTATCGCAAGTGCCCTGTCTTAAAAATGAAACCACATCTAGTATAAACAAAATATATGTAAATAATAAATTAATACAGAAAAAATAAACAGATTATTTTGAACTTACTCTAACACAGTCTTTAAAGCGTTGCGAATATTCTTTTAGCTGTAACACGGCAAATTATTTCCCCGAGCCGCGTCACTATGTCTCGCCCTGAGGGCTAATTTCACACGAGTTTATCCCGGCTCTAAAATACACGCTGCTATTTATTATTCGTGACTCTGATTTATTTGTGGGCGCCTTGTCGCGATTTGGTCCCTCTGGCTCGGCTCAGTCGTTCGGACTCTACTCCCAGCGCGGATTCACTCTGCAACGGACGACCTGGGGACGGACGGTACACTCGGCGACACGAATTTGCTGTAATGGACCTACAGAAAATTTACGCGCAACTGACAACAGGAACGAGGCTCAGACACGTTTACACAAACACTAAAATAAACGCATAAAAAAATAATAATAACCACCGAGGATATGTTGCTTTCACTTTATTCGGATTCGTACCAATGTTACGCACTATAATCCTCACGCCTACTCTCGCACACACCGAGCACCGCACGTTCGCGAAAATGACCGCCAACACTATCGCGTCACGTCGCGGAGAGAGCTCTACGATCGCGCACACACGAAACCTGCAAAAAAAGGCTCGTCGGGGAGCACAATCTGGCTAGCCGACTACTAAGTGAGGTACTCACCGTCGTCTCTACTGGCTCGGCTCTCGATGTCCCTCTAAAATCTGCTACCTGACTTTCCACACTTTTTACTCTTTACACGAGTCACACACGTAAAAGACGGTTACATATGAAGCCAATTAACTGCATTTTTATTTAATTATAATCACTGTACAATCCCTAACATCAGTAAGCCAATAACTGGCATTAATTATATTACTATATCACCAAAATATTCTGATGATGGCCGTGTATAGCGATTTATT
>JAWWEQ010049731.1:0-12890 GCA_035583055.1 Torymus tubicola
TTATCACAGAAAAAATCAAGACAAAGCTTGAAAATAAATTAAATGGGATTTACTTCCAAAAATATAAGCATGCGTTATAAAAGGATATATATAGAGCCAAACCGTTCGAATATAAAGAGTTCAACACCCCAAATAATAACACACAGGTGATCGACCTCGACGAGTCTATCAAGGAAGATGACAAATGGTGTGTGAATTTGACGGACGTTGAATTTCCAAAATATGTTTATGATACGTTGAAACTTGGTGAACAGTTCAACTTTAATAACAAATTCGATAATAAATTAACTAAAATGTTTGTAAAAAATTTTGAAGTGTTTCCAAAATATATCCGGTACCTATTGAAATCCCAAAAATAAGAGGAACTTTTTTAAAGACGATCAAAAAATTCTATAAAAAAGAATTGTTTACAAAATCTCATTTCGACAACAGATTCAAAATAGATTTGGAAAAAACCAAAGAATTTATCAAAACTAATTCTGATATTTTAATTACGAAAGCAGATAAAGGTAACTGCACAGTCATTATTAACAAAGCTTCGTACATCCAAAAACTTGAAAGTCTATTTAATGATGAAAAATACTATGAAAAAATAAAATCGAACCCGTTGTCGAAATTAGAAAATGAGACTAATAAAATTATTAAGTGGTTAAATAGTATTGACTTTGCTATGAATGGAAGAAAATTTGAGCCTGTGGTAAATAAGTTCAACATTGCTAAAGCTTATGGATTAGTAAAAATTCATAAAGCTAACTTTCCGTTACGACCGATCATCTCCACGATTAATTCTCCAACGTATGAAATATCAAAATTTTTTGCGAATTTTTTACAAAGAAATATAAAAATGCCTACTTCACACATTGATAATAGTACTAAACTTAAAGAAAAAATTGATAACCTTGTCATACCAGTGGATCATGAACTTGTTAGTTTTGATGTTGTCAATAATTCTCATGTTTCTTCAATTTTCGTCAAAATATTCTTCACATTTAAATAGTTTTAAACTGTTTTGTTCGTTTCTGAATAATTAATATCAGTTTGTAAATAGCAACGTTTTCTAATTTTTTTCATCATTTATAAACAGTTTTATAAATAAAACTATTAAAAAAATAATTAATGTCTCAGTTTAGTAGTTATGATCAATATCTCAGATAATTATTGTTTCAGTTTTATTCAGACTAAAACTGTAAATAACTAAAGAAACCTGTTTATAATTGCATAAAACTATAGATAACTGTCAAACACTGATAAAGATTAAGATTACTCTTGTCTTTGTTTTAACATCAACATTTTTCTGTAGTTAAATTCGGCTTCCGTCAGTTATTTATTGTTTATCTTCTGATAGCTGCAAATATTAACTTATATGAGCATTAATTTTGTTTACAAGAGTATTAAACTAAATAGCAGGGGATGCGAATTTCACTTAGAAAACGTGCGGCACTTGGACGGGCTAAAGACAGCAAGCGAATCGTTATTAATTCTTAAACCAAGAATCTTATGCCCCAAATAGGACGTGTAAAGCCCGTAGACGGGCTAATGGGACCAAGTGGAAAATTAAAAATTATGAAACCACAAATAGCTTGAAGATGTAAATTTCGTGTACAAGGTGTGATGGGCCGTAGACATGCTGATGATAGCACACGGCTGGTTCGCATAGCCTCACACTTTCGTCGGTGAATTTGTATACCCAGGATATTTGGATTTTATGTTTTTTTATTTTTAAGCAGCTTGTTATCTTAGGTCGAAATCGCACTTCCAGGCTATTTTGGGGTTACTTACTTTTTTCAGGCTTCTTTCGTGCCTGACACCTTCTTCACTAAATTTGCATCGCCAAGCAATTTTTGGTTCCATAATTTTTAATTTGGCTCGCGGTCCCATTAGCCCGTCTGCGTGCTTTCCACATTCTGCGGTGAACTTGCATCCTCAGATTATTTGGGGTTCAAGATTTTTTAAATAGCTGTTTACTGTCCTTAATACGTCTGCGTGCCCCACCTCATACGTAGGGCTCGGATCCCCAGGCTATTTGCGGTTCAAAATTTTCCAAATAACAGTTCACTGTTTTTAGCCATACTACATGTCTCACACCTTCTAAGTGGAACTTGCATCCCTGGGATATTCGAGGCTTAACAATTATTAACGATTTGCTTGCTGTCTTAAGCTCACGTGCTCTTAGAACTTCTACGTGGAATTTGAATCCCCAGTCAATTTAGGGTTTGAGAATTATCATCGAGCTGCATGATGACATTAGCCCATCTGCGTTCCCCACGCCTTCTACATGGAACTCGTATCCGTAAGCTATTTAGGGTACAATGATTTTTTATATACAACTTGGTTTCTTTAGACAGCCTACGTGCCCCACACTTTCTACGTGGAACTCACATATCTAAGCTATTGGTGAATTGAAATTTTTTACATAACAACAGTTTTCGATCTTGTTTGCGTGCCTTATCCCTCCTTCCTAGAATTCTCATCCCCAGGCTATTTGTGGTTCCATAATTTTTAATTTGCCACTCGGTCCCGTTAACTCGTCTACGTGATACTTTCATCCACAGGCTATTACAGTTTAAGAATTATGATCGAGTTGATCGCTGTCTTTAGCACGTCTACGTGCCCCACTCCTTCTGCGTAGAACGCGTATCCCCCGGCTATTGGAAATTCAATAATTAACGAGCCTCTTGCTTTGTTTAGCGTATCAGCGTGCCCCACATCTATTACGTGCAACTCGCATCTCGAAACAATTGATACTTAAAGTTTTCTCCAATTTATTTATATTGTCCTCGTTTATATAGTTTATAATAGAGGTGTCCTTTCATTTTTTTTAACATTGTTGTTTAAATGGTTTTATTCTCAGTTAGATATCGTAAGACAGTACTTTCTAAATATGTATTGTCGTTGTTGTTTGTTTGCAATAAGTTTTGGAAATTTCTTATCTTTTAGTTTCATATTTGATGTAATTTATGCCAAAGTTTTTGTCTTTGGTTGTTATTATTGTTGTTTGTCTTTCATTTATTATTAACTCTTTAGATAATTTTTTTTTCTCAAATTTCATTGTACAATTATTTTCGATTCTTAAAGATGCTAATTCACTGTAACCTTCGTATACTATTTCGTTAAGCCCATTGTCTTTATTTTTTTCTTGTAATATTTTGCATATGATTTCTTTTGTTTTATTTGTTCTCAATTTTTATGCTAAAGCTGGGTTGTCATTCAATCATTCATACGGTAAGTTCGAAGTTAAGGCAAAGTTCGGATGCTCTTAGCAAATAACAAACGAACTGCTAAGGAATTGAACTGGTATCCCAGCATTTTATTAAGCCACAAATTCACTTGTGTGATGAAAACCTCCGCATATAATACACATCACTGCACCAACTTTAACACTCGGATGGCATCTCTAATATTTATTATGTCTCGCGTCTCGTTCTCGAGATCGCTAGGTAGTACCGCCCGCGTACGTGGATGTGGCCACAAACTTGAGCTTACTTTATCCCCTCTTTTTCAACATGCGGCACTGCCCTTCGGTCTACCGCTCGCGCCTCGCGGTCCTCATAACGCTTTTTGTGAGCGTTGAGTGTGCTACGCTTCATGCGATTAGAGAGAGAGACTGCAAATTCATCATGGCGAAGAGAGAAGGATCTCCATCTTTGGATGATTTGTATTAAAGAATGTGCGAGCATCAAGAACTGCGAAGCAAAGAAAATGGAAAGACGTTCACCGGCGCATACCCATGAAAGTTCTTCAAGCAATCGAGATTCGAATGAATTAGGTAAGACTTTTGTTTTATGAAAGCATGGTGGTGAGCTCACACATTGAGATGAAACAGTTCCGTACATTTTGACCGCGTTTATGTAAATGAGTCTGTAATCTGGACAGCTCATAACCCGGATCTATTCCTTCTTCGCGATTCGCATAGAGAGGTACAGGACGATGGAAAAGAAAATCGTGCCGATAACATGATGGCCTCCAAGAGTCTGTTTGAGACAAAGCCCGTAGAGGCGGACGAATTCCCGGACTTGGACCACGACACGCTTGGCTGATTGGACGATGACGGAGGGTTAGACAAAGACAGGAGATTTGTTTTTCATCCAAAACTCGTCAATTTATGGGAAAAAATTTTGTCGGCTGGTCTAAAGAAGAAGAAAAAGGCAGAATTACTTGAAAAGTATCCGCGAAGCGGTAACTGCCCGATTGCAACGCCAACGCTAAACCCAGAGATTGAGGTGAGCTTGAACGAGACTGCTAAGAAGAAACAAATTTTTTATGACGGATTTGGATTTATGCGATGCAAGTTTATCAGCATTGGGAACCGAGATTTCAATGATTTTCAACAGCTCAGTTCAGAAAAGTTGGATGAAAATTAACGACTTTGCCGGATGCAGAAATTGCATTTGTGAGCTTCATAGCCAACTGATTAAGACTAGAAAGGATTTTATTTATCCAAATTTAGATAAAAAAGCAAAGGCCGTTTAGAAAAATCAGACACGGGCGAGTTTCTGTTTGGGCAAGAACTGGCTCATAGAATAAAATCCGCTAAGGCGGTTGAAAAACTTAGCCTGACTTTGAAGCCTCACGGAGCGGAGAAAAACTAGCAGTTTTTAAAGCGTCATCTTTAAACTGGAGAGGCTCGTCTGCGAGGGGTCACGGATCATTACAGGCGGGCCACCGAAGCCTCGAACAGAGAGATGCTTAGCCGCTCGAAGCACGCGGGAGAGGCCGTCTTTAGAGTCAAGGACGCTCGCAGACTGTGCAGTCCCAGGACTGCACCGTCAACCTGACGACAGCCAAAAAGTAAACACGGTAAGCAACATAGCTGGGCGCTTGAGTACGTTCGTTAGTGCTTGGCGTGTAGTTACGTCAGATATGTTTATTATTGGCTGCCTGAAAGGCTATAGAATAACGTTTGCTGCATCACCAACGTAAACGTGACCGCCGAGACATAACCTCTTATACAAAAGAGACGACACATTTGCAGAAGGTTATGAAAAATTTAATTTCTTTAGGGGCGATTAAAGAAGTAAAGGCCTGTAAAAATTAGTTTTTATCGTCATATTTTCTAGTTAAAAAATCTAATGGTAAGTTCCGGTTTGTTCTAAATTTAAAAAATTTTAATAATTTTATATTGACTAAACACTTTAAAATGGAAGATATTAGAACGGCGTTAAAGCGTATAACAGAGGGTTGCTATATGATGTCGATTGACTTGAAGGATGCTCATTTTTTAATTTTTGTTCATAAAGATAGCGTAAATTTTTACGTTTTATATGGCAAGGTAGAATTTATGAATATCAATGCATTCCTTTTGAACTTAATGTAAAGTAAAGAATACTAACAGTACATGTAAAATTCTTAAAAAATTAGGTTTTGTCATCAATTATGAGAAATGCGAGTTAGTAACGAAATTGAAGTGTCAATATCTTGGATTTATTTTAAAGTCGAAACATATGAGCTTCCAGGAAATAAAAAAACAACAAAT
Source organism: Torymus tubicola (assembly GCA_035583055.1). NCBI lineage: Eukaryota > Metazoa > Arthropoda > Insecta > Hymenoptera > Torymidae > Torymus > Torymus tubicola. The sequence continues at coordinate 5,474 of JAWWEQ010049731.1, forward strand.
TCGAAGCTTTATTAGAAATTTAAGATCAAAGAATTTTTGTAAGATTCGAGAATTTACAAGTTTAGTAGGTTGTATTAGGGCCGCATGACTGGCAGTGCGATATGAATAGCTCTATTCAAAGAATTTGGAAAGAGTGAAATATTTAGAGTTAAAGAAAAATAACGATAATTATGATGCGATAATGTGTGTACTACGGTTGCTGGATTACGATTTTGATTGGTGGGAGGAAAAAATTATAGAGGCGTGTAATCCGATTCGGCAATATAACTTTGCGATGGAGATTTTCTCGGACGCGTCGAGAACTGGATGGGGTGCAGCTTGTAATGGCGAGGTTGTCTATGCAAATTGGTCAAATGTAGAATTAGAATATCTATCTATTCGATATCTATCTCTCTATAGAATCCAAACGATTGGATTTATCAAGATAGATAATATTGAGAAGACAAATCAAGGTTTGGAAATAAAAATATCGCAGATGATAAAATCAACTCGTCCGGGAGCTTTGCAAACACTGTTAATTTTACCAAGATTTATACAAAAACCGGAGTTATGTGTAGTTGGAACATTAGAAAGGTATTTGAAGGTTACGGAAGGCTTAAGAGGTAGTTGTGAGGAATTAATTATTACAACAAGACCTCCTTAGTCCTTACAGGAAGGCGTCTAAAGATACTCTAAACAGGTAGATACGGGCGTTTCTCACTAAATGCGGCGTGGGCAACGAATACGCACCTCATAGCTTGCGTCATGCTTCAACATGGGCTGCTGTGAAAAAAGGCGTCGACATTAGAACAGTCAGAAGTTTTTAATAGATTTTATAATCGTTCTCTTGTTCAAAATAGAGAAGATTTTGCGAGACCAGTTATTTTACAAGAAAATATTAGTTAAGTTATGTTCAATGTATTATAGATCAAAGTATTATGAAACAAAGATTAGTTAAGTTCAATTATTAGTGTTTAATTTTTAATTTTGCAAACACTAAGAAGATGTGTTAAGATGATTATAAAAAGACATTTTATTTATGTTAATGATAAATGTAGTTCTAAGAATTTTGTAAGAATCACGTAACTTTAAACTTTACGAGGAGCGCGAGGCGCCAGCGGTAGGCCAAAGGGCAGCGCCATATGTTAAAAAAGCGGGGATAAAGTAAGCTGAAGTTTGTGGCGATATCTACGTACGCAGGAGGTACTACCTAGTGATCTTCTCGAACGAGACCCTCGGCATAATTAAAATCGAATGAGCACACTAAAGGCGGGCGAATTAAGAGAGGCATCGGTCGGTTCCCGACACCCCGACACCATGCTCAAAAAAATATTGTTTAATTTATTTTAAGGGTTCATACCACTTTCCACGCTTAAAATTTAAGCTATATTTATGAATTTTTTTTATAGTTTCTATAATAGATATTGATATGAATCTTTTTGAGTTTAATAAAAGCACCCTTAAGGTATAGGAAACAATTTTTTTTTTAATTTTACATTGTTTATTTATGTATAACTGTAACAACCGTTTAGCGTCTCTAAAAACCGGATGTTGATGGCGTGCATCATTTTGAAGCGAGAAGTCATCGGAAATACAAAATTCAAAAAATTTAGATTCAGTAGGACTGTGGCTATCGCCGGAACTAGGATAATTAAGTTTCATGCAAAAATAACAAAATGCCGGCTGTTCAAAAAATCGTTTCGAAAAATCGGGTATTTTTGCTTCTTTTTTCGATTGATAAATATAGTTCAAATTGAAATTTTAACGTAATGCTAGTTCCGGCGATAGCCATACATGTGACGAAGACCTGGTAAAAATTTAGTAATGATCGGTTGAATACTTTTTGAGAAATCGTGCACGCCAACCGGAAAGAAGTGGTTTTGAGAAAAACGAGTTTAAAGTTTGAAGCCGCGACTCACACGCCGTAGAGTGCGCCAAACTAAAATCGACAAAACACATACTTGCAGTGATCAGATCGTTTTGAAATTTTTACATAGCATTTTTATGTTTTCTTTTCGAAATCCATTAAAAAAAATATCAATTTTTTGTAAGTGATAAAGTGGTATGAACCCTTAAAAAAACTATTACACTGGCAGTTAATAATTCTAAATAGTATTTACAATTCTAGAAGTGTAAAATAGAAACACGCCTCCGCGGCTGTTCCGTCGCCTTTTAGGTTATCCGCACTCCAATGCACGATACAAATATACACCGTTCGTCCTCGGTCACCATGACACAAATCGATTCTAGATAATTATCTGCCCAATTATTTCTTATTAATTTCTTAGTGAGAAATTAATATTAATAAATATTTTTTTTTCTACTTCTTTCTTCTCGGCATAAATTATAAAATTAGAAGTTGGAATTACAATATATCTCTAGACATTTTTCAATATAAAAATTTTTTAAATAGTCTTATGTTAAACAATAACGCAAACCCATCTACATTTATCTGACTGATTTTCTTAATTGAAGTTCTTGCAATATAATGAAAAAAAATTATGTTAACACAAGATTACTTTAATTTATTGAAAATTTTATGCTGCTTTTAAAGCATTAATAGCAAATGAAATATTTTGACTAGTAAATATTTAAAAAATTGAAATATATAATACTGAAAATTGGAAGATCATTGTAGAAGAACTATATACAAAAATACTGTACAAGAATGTATACTGCATAGATATTTATTTCTTCTTTGTTTATATTGCATAAAAATTATTGAACATATAAGTAAACAATAATAGATGACGGATTCGTAATATTATGAGGAATCAGAGTCGAGAGAGGAGATCGGCTAGGTCAGCGCTCACTTGCGCGACTCCGTAGTGCTTGACATTGTGCACTTAATCCTATTCTATCATACGCGAACTCTTACACTAATTAACTTGCATCGAAATCGACTGCAAACAAATATTTTACAATACTAATGATGTCTTACGTACACTTTGCTTTAAAATATGAAACTATACAAGATTAACAATCATATAATTTTAACAACTTGATAGAGTCTGTTGTATCTTCTAAACGAAATCGAATTTTGAAAAGCAGTTTGAAACACTATATTTTTAAAAAAATTGTCATTAAAATAGAAAATAGAAAAAAATTGTTTTTGTACATTAGAATTATAGCTTGTTTTCTTAAAATTATATAGTAATAAATCAAATATTACACAAATATTATACATCAAGTAACTGACACTGAAATAAGCGTGTTATAATAATTACCTGATCAGCACCGGCTTCTAGTAAAAATCTGACCATGTCTAAATGACCTTTATAACAGGCTAAAGTTAGAGCAGATTCCTTAAATTCATTAGAATGAGTATTAATGCCGGCGCCATGCTCTAGTAAAATTTTAGCAACTGATACGTGTCCAGCACTAGCAGCTTCCATCAAAGGTGTATGACCATTTTCATTGTGATCTTCCACATTAGCTCCAGCTTCTAAAAGCACTCTAACAACTTCTTCATGACCTCCAGCACAACCATACATAAGAGGAGTGTTTCCTGATAGAAAAATTAAAATTTACTATGATTACTCAACGGATCATAGTAATACATTATAATGATAATATGCAATATTATACAATTGTAAATACCCTATTATAAAGCACAAGTTGCATATATACTTTTCGTGAAACTCTGTGTGATAGAAGTCCTCCTGACGCTAGCGTGGCATACGTAAATAGCACTCTACTTACTAAAAACCATAAAGTAAAATGCTTTTGATACGATAGTGAATGAGTACAACTTTACAGATACTACGTAACTACCAGAAGTCGATCTTCCTACACAGAGTTTGAAAATAGTACATTACGACATAAATTCGCAAAGTAGATGATTTACGCATGAGTATTATTTATCACCTAAGTGAAGAGAGTACATAAAGCACCTACACTGTAAGAAAACTTCCATATGTGTAATTTCATGTTAACTAAGTAAGGTGAAAATTTTAAAATTGCTCAAAATTTTTAGGCACTTAGTTTTTTATGAAAAAAACATGTTCCTAAATTTTTAGAGCAATATTTCAATATTTACAAAAGTTATTGCATAGCAAAAATTGTTATTTTTTGCAATTTTTGATGAAAACTCAACTTTTGCCATTTTTTTACTCAAAATTCTGAAACTTTTTGTATAGAACATTGATTGGAAAAAAGTTTGCATTTTACTTCTAGAATGTAGTAATATTTTTTTTATGACCCTTTTTGAAAGTCTCTGATTAGCTGCTTTTGAGTGTAGCTGTATAAAAAAATAACAGTGCTACGTATGAATATTTTTTGTTAGACAAATTTTTTTCTGATTCTGTATTGTAAAGCCTTCAACATAAGCCCTGAACCAAGATGGGAAACCTCTTCAGAAAAAATCTATGAATTTTCAAAAGATGTAAAAATAGTGAAAAAACCCTCTTTTGACATGACTAGCAGAGTCAAGTTTACTTATTACGGACTTTCATATGTTTATTCCACAGAATTTTGTTTTTATAGGAAATTAAACTCTGTCGAGTTATAGCCGAAAATCGTCCATTTTATGTATATTTAGGCGTTTAAAAGCGTTTTTAGGTGTAACTCGTCAGGAGTTGATTTTACATGATAATGATAAATGGGAAAAAGTTTTGTTTTATTATTATCTACAACTTTTGTATTTAATATTTATGTGTAAAATCAAATCGTATCGAGTTATAGCCGAAAATCGTCCATTTTTTACATTTTTGCCCTTTTTCGCATGTGTTGGTAAATATTGCTTGAAGCAAAAAAATTCCCAACAGAAAAGAGGTGTCTTTTAATTAATTTTAGCAGATAGGCCTGTAGATATTAGCTTAAAATTAATTTTTCTAGACATTAGGCTTAAAAATCGATTTTTTAAGATTTCTTTGTGCTCACATTTTAAAAATTTTTCATCCATTTTTCTCATTTAAAAACCATCAGTTAGGTATAATTAGAGGAGTGCATTCTCCAAAAGCCCGTTTAGATATATCGAAAATTCGCCGAGATAATCAGGTAACTTGATTACATACTATACAGACATACATACATTGTGGAAAATGCCTAAAATAGACTCTGGTTGGGGGGGGGGGGGGAATCATTTGTATAGCTCAAATTTTAGTTATAATAGAGTTAACAAATTTTGCACTGGTGAAATTATAAGGCTCTCCCGAGCAGCACTCGTGCCTAAAAAACAATTTTTCTGTGACACATAAAAGTATATTTATTTAAATATTGCAATCTGTATAAACACGTTCAAAAAATTTTTTTGATAGTTGCCGACATGATTAGCGCTCTCCACTCTTACTTTGTCCTTTTACCAATTGATAACTTTTGCTTTAATGCTTTTATATGATAATATTTTATATGAATCATTTCCGAAATAAGTTTTTTTTTGAGATTGTGTTCAATATCTATAATTTATGAAAAAATGTCTCCGATTTTAAAAACTTTTGGCATTTCCACAATCCCTATGGTTAATAAAAGTCTGAATTCTATCATAAGATTAGATAAAGACAAGTCGGAAAAATGGGATCAAACGGGTATAGTGTACAAATTCACGTGCAATAATTGTCCAGCATCTTACATTGGTGAAACGTAACATTCTTTAAAAACTAGAATTAACGAACATAGAAACAACAAAGGTATGGATTCCGTCGTACGCGTTCACGAAAATAAGTTTAATCATGAACTTGACTGGGAAGGCACAAAAATTATAGATATTGAACACAATCTCAAAAAAAGACTTATTTCGGAAATGGTTCATATAAAATATAATAGTTTTGTTCTGACTTTAAACCCCCCCCCCACTTTTGTTTTGCGCCGAGCATATGTAAAATGTGTTAATCTAATGTTATTTTCCATTGACTGTCAGATTCATCATGTATCTGCATCCCCAAATAAGTTTTTCGACTCGTTAAATACTGTTAATATATAAGGTAAATGTTCCTGTGTCAGTTTTATCATTAAGTTGATTTATGTTTGAAGTTTGTAATTTTTTGGTTATTTAATAAAATTTAGCCTGAAGAGGTTGGCAGACCAAGCCAACGAAACGTCGCTCTTGGTTATGTCACAGGAAAAAATTTGCTTTTTTTCTTGTGACATATACAGCCCCATCCAGATCCAGAAAATATTCCAAACTTTAAAATATTACTGGATTCCTAAAAATTGATTAAAGCAATGAAAAACGCGTATTTTTGTTAAAAACCCGTTTTTTACTACATACCAACTCAGATGGGTACAAGCTGTGTGCCAAAATTTTAATAAAAATGAAATAAGAGCATAATATGTTTATTTATTTATTTAAAAATCGCGCATATAAATTGGGGACAAATGTTTCTTCGGAAATAACTTCAGAAGTAACGCGTGGTTATACAAAAAAATTGCCGATGTCAAAACTCACCCGTAACCCTTTCATATAGTAGATGAAGGGGGTGCGAGAACGAATAAAAAATTCCAACAATAGGGATTAAGGAATAAATGTACAGTCTTTTTCCCATCTCCGGCGAAAATAAGAATGAATTTTACAATACTTGTGCTTGTTACCTATACACCTAATTGTGTGTAGTATGTGTGAGAGCGAGATACACTATAGTTAAGAGAAGCGCCATTTACTACTGTACCGCACAGTAGTCAGTCGCGCCAACGCCGTCATATGAGACACACGCGCTCCTAGCTCTACTCTAGCTTTGTAATAAACCTGTCATAAACTACTTCATTTAATTACCATTACACGTTTGTTAAATAATCATTCGACCTCACCCAAAGGACATTACAATTGGCGACAAGGTATTTCAAAAATCACGCGAGTGACGAGTGAAATAAGAAGAAACCGAAAAGCCACGTACTCACCGGGCAGGAAGGTGCCAGAATAAAGTGCGCGTCGTGTATTACGTAATCGTAGCAAGGTACGATTGTGGCAAAGCGGCAGGAATGTAGAGCATTGATAAGTGAACCGCTTACACATGACTGACGTAACATTAGCTGAAATTAACAAGGCTTCGGTAAATCGTGAGTTATAGAAGAGTTAATGAAGAAAAAAGTGGAGTTTGACGAAGAAGCAACGCTCGAGGTGCTATGAAAGACACTAAGAGAAGTACGGAAAGTGGAAATTAAAAAGGGAAACGGCGTTGACGCAAGTGTATTGGGGGAGAGTAGTGTAGGCGAAAATTCGCCGATGGAATATTTCGACTCGAAAACGGACGAGCCCATTTAGCAAAAATCGGGGGCGCAAGGAGCCAGCGCTCCGAAAAATTCCATAAGCAGTGTCGTAGGAGCGTGTGAAGTAAAGGCAGAAGAAGACGCTCCGAACAGCGTAAATACGGAGCAACCGATAGACACCAGCAGCGAGGACGACAAACACGAGTCAGAAGGGGACGACGCACAGTGGGCTGAAACGTCGAAAAAGTGATATAAATCTCGGCTTCACACGAATTTCGAATAAAAAACACTTTTA
>JAWWEQ010049732.1:0-12888 GCA_035583055.1 Torymus tubicola
AGCGATTTAGGTGATTTTAAAAGAAAAAAAAATTTTGACCTCTCGATTCACCTGAGAACTGCCCATATATATATAAATATATTCGTTCGACGAATCAATATTTAGTCGAAAGCTCCTAGGAAGATGTGTCTTAACAGAATACTTGTCTGTCTGCGTGTGTATCGTTTATTAGTGTAGAAGAGGGAATGACGACTATGTTACGACGGATGGGTATATATATATATACGAAAACTTTGTATGTGTGTGTGAGGGCAATTATTAGTTGGCGGAGGAGTTACGCTATACAGCGTTTGGAAGAGAGAGAGAGCGTAAATTGAAAGACGATTGAAACTCGTGCTTGCGTGATGTAACGTCGTCGTCGTGCAACTGTGTGTATATGAGTAATAAGGGTTGCGCGTTTACCGTGCGCGCAACAGAGAAATGAAAGTCTCTCCTCGCGCTTTGTTTGTTACCATCATGACGTGACGTTCGCGTTTTCCCTTTCTGACTGCTTGACGAGGAAGACGAAGAAGAAGAGCAATTTTAAAGTCGTATTTCACCTAAAAGGGACGAAGGGTTACAACTGCGCCGCTGCCACTGTTACTCGAAGGGATGCTTCGTTAAACCGATGTGTATACGAAATTTCGCTTAGACAAATGTGTACAAGGTATATATGTATACATTGTAGAGATAAATCGGAACGTCTTTGGTACCTCATAAGCGCACGAATGTTCGAGACGCGCGCGATGATAATTCAAAAAGAGCAGGCATTATTATACTCGTGTGTATTATACTCTCGCGTATCTCTTCTTCCCCCAGGTGCTCGTATAACAACTGCGTCGAGCTACTTCATTAGCGCGAATTGGAAATTTCTTTTTACGCTCTCGCGTGACGGCGCCCCCTTATAGCACCCACGTAGCACCCATCGCTTGATTAGTTACATATACGCACTCGTATACACACACGTCGATCGTAAATTTTTTAACTACAATAGACGCAAGACTAATCATCCCTTCGGACGCAAGCCCATATTATTACCCTCTTATATATATAAATACACATAATGCAAAGCATGCATGACGTTGCACTGTAAATCAATCACCATTACACACACACCCACCTAATTTTTGTTTACCCAATCTCTCTCCCTCTCTCACATACATCCACCAAAATTCTTAATCGCAGTCCATTACCAGCACCCATCCACCCACCCACCATACACGCAACGTCAGTCATAGTCAGAGAGACGCGCGTGCTTGCCGCGTGTCCGAACCGCAATCTACGCGCGCGCGCGTGTGCCTTATCTCTCAGCAACGCGTTCACTCTCTGGCCAAGCGCAGTAGTAGTAGGACACGCGCGTGCGGTATGACCGATGACGACGACAACGCGGCGGTATAGCAGCAGCAGCAGCGGCGTCGGTGATAGTAATAACCGACGGGGTAGCTCTATCCTCCTCTACACCCACCCTCTCGGTAATTAGCCGCGCCTGACGTGCGCTCACGCGAGACTATGAGCGAGGATGAATTTGTACCTGATACACATGCACGCGTCTAGGTGTATATGTATATATAGGAGAAGGGATGGTCATCTCTCTCTCTCTCGAAATCCTAACCGCATACAATCTCTACCCGGCATCGTCCTCCTCGTCGCTACTGATGCTTGACAGAGATGATAGGTGCGTACACGTGTATGTATGTATATATATACATAGGTGAAGAGAGAGAGAGAGAGATTGCACCATCGAAGCACGCGCGGTTAATCGTTTCACCGCTCTCTCTGCGGTTTTGCACCGGATAAGAATAGGACTACTACTGCTGCTGCTGTGTGCTTCGACCTGGATAATTTTTTTTCTCCCGTGAGAGTGTGTAAAAGCTGACCACTGATATAGTATACATATATATATACGTATATATACAAGCGGCTATCTATTGTCCTCGAGCTAACCTACTTCCTGTACTATATATATATATATATATATAATACGAATCGAACGAAAATTCGCAGCGTCATCGGGCCGATCCTTACATACACGTGTACACACACACACAACAATACAACAGCAGGCAGCATCATCTCACAACCAAGCGGCGAGTATAGTAATCGACCCTTGGATCCCAGCAGCAGTAGCAGCAGTCGAAAGACGTCGACATGTACACTACAGGCACACACACACATACGCAGTCATCCCTACGCGTCTACAGAACGACGTATATATATATATATATATATATACATATATACGTACGTACGTAGCGCACGCAGATATGCCTAATGGCTCCTCTATAGAACGCACAGCAGCAGTAGCAGCAGCGGTGGCATTTCCTGGGCCCGGAAGCTCGCTCGCTCGCTCGCAATCTCTGACCTGCCCCCGATTCCGTTAAAGCCATCGTCCTCCCTCCTTCCCTCTCCACGCGCTATTGTTAATGCGGCCTGCCGGCTTGCACAATGGAAGGTGTACTGCTGTGTGTACACGCGCGAAAGAGTGTGCCCCGCGTGCACTGAGAGGAGAGAGAGATCATTGTACTACTGCCTGGGTGTATATGACTACTACGCGCGCAGATGTTGGCTCTCTCGATTTCGGAGCTACATGTGAGAGTAGTAGATGATGACGAGGACGTCGTCGTCGTCTTGGCTGGTACTGAGAGAGATGGGTGTATTGTTTGGGGTATATAGTGGGCTGTGATGAATCGATTTTAGGTGAGAATTACAAGCGGTTGTGATGTCGATTGTAGGCAGAGTGTACATGTGATGATGATGACGAACGGATGGAAAATGCGGTTATTGGTATGGCAACAACAACAACGGTATACACATACGCGCGGTTCTTAAAGACAGTTTAACCACTGTACAGCAGCAGTAGTAGTAACTGAACTACGTTGTTATTTTTCAATTACTCGTTCAGGCTCTTTCTCTCTCTCTTCGCTGCACACACCGGGACCAGCGCGCACACCCGATTGAAAGTCTTAACGTTTCGCGCGTGTTCGCGTATAAGGAACTTTATGAAATATCGCTGTTTTTGGTCCTCGCAACGTTTTCTCTTCAGCAGCCCCCTTTCCTTACACACGCCGGAATCACGGATTTTTCCCTCGCTCGCTCGCTTGCGTATTTCGCGCGAGAGGAAAGTACTTAAAAAGTACGTGTCAAAGATGCATTTTATATGCGCTGGCAACATCCATAAATTCAGCCATACAAATTTATGGCTCGCGAGGCGAGTAGCAGCAGCAGCAGCAACGCGCGCAACGCTCTACATAATGCATTTTCCGTGAGCGCGTTTCGTGAGTAGTACTTTTAAGGATGTCGAGCGGTCTTGAAGAGAGAGGAGCGAAGAAGGAGGAACGAGTATATATGTTGAAGAAGAAAAAAAAACGCATGGACGCGGATTTGAGAGGTTTTGCGAGACACGTGTGTGTGTGGAGTAGTATATATATGTATGTGGATTGTCTTAAAGTCGACGCACGCGCGGTACGATGGTTACATGCGCGTTCGAGGAAGAAGCGTTAATGGGGTCTTGGTAAACGTGTGACGGAGAGTAAAACACTGAAATTGGTTTATATAATAGACCGCTTTAATCGTCACACATTTTGTATGAAATATAAAATTACGAATTGAAAGCGCCAGACAGACACGCGTGCAGTAGTATATACATATATACAGCAAAGAATATTCACCTACCATTCTGAATAAAACATCCGGCCGTAACCGTGCGGCTACTTTTTAATCCTCCCAAGGGACTCACTTCGCGACACGCACGTTTCTCCCTCTCTCCCCCCTTGCATTTATCACACGCACTCTTCCCTTCCTTCCTTCTCTACAATTTATGAAAAAAACTTGCCTCCTCTTTCACCATCATACATATATATATATATACACAAAAGCGCGAGCGAGAAAAAGAAAAAAAGCAGTAGCTGCAGCAACAAACAGAGAACCGGCGTCACGCGGCACGCGCACAAACATTTGCATCCCTCCACGAAGTAGCAGAAGAAGAAGGAAGAAGAAGAAGAACAAGGGAGATTCGTCACCCTCGCGCACACACACACACAGCTAGTGAGAGATATCTCTCGAGAACGCGCAGGGCGAAAGTCATCCCTCACCGACGCGCAAGTTTCCCCCGCGCGCGTTTCCGCCATGGTGTAACGCCGCTCGCACTGACCGACGACGAGGGGGGGTAGAAAAAAAAGAAGAGAGAAGAGCCAGTTGGAGCTACGAGGAGAGAGAGACGAAGACTGAGTAACGCCGCGGTCCATTAATCAAAGCTAGAGAGTTGTTTTTTCGCGTTTATAACTATATATATACTACTTGCACGTATGTGTATATACATATATACATGTTATATACGTACAGTACCTACACCTGCGTGCGCGAACCGACGGCTTCGTCTTCATCGGGGCGGCGCCAGGTGGTTCTCACGACCTTGCCTCCCTCCCCCCGCGCGCTCGTTTCGTATAGTTCTATTGTTTCGTCGACGACGACGACGACTTTGAACGATATACGAAGAGAGTAGTAAAGTGTGTACGTACGCATTCTATACAACAGCGTGTACACGATTGCCGGCTTTATTATTGAGCGGCAATTGTCGCGCCGATAAAAGTTATACAGAGTCCGCCCAGTTCTTTTATTCTTCTACATGAATATAACAAAACGGTCAACGTGCGTGTACATTATATTATATCCTATTGTGTGTGTACGGCTTTTCGACTCCCGCGAATTCCTTTGCACACGCGTTACACTATGAAACTATAGTCATTATATAGGCGTGTGAGTATAGTGTATTATATATATACATAAAAAAGAGAAGAGAGATGTTCGCATCAGAACCACTGAGCATCAGGCTATGCCGAAACTCCGAGAGAGAGGGAAGCAACGACTTATTCGCTCTCGCATCGCAGGTGACGAGTATACGCGGAGACAACGTGTGACGACGACGGCGGTAGTGTGCGGTATATATGGTGACGGCGCGAGCGTGCGTTGTCGGTTCAATTATTTAAAATCCGGGGTGACGAGCGGTGCTGGATTTTCCTACCTACCCCCCGAAAGAGGCGAGATGAGGTTCTCTCTATACTGTGAGGCCGTTATGGCAGGGATATATATATATATGTATATGTGTGTCGTGTGATGTGTAGACAGTGAAAGGTGGTATGCACAGGTTGTTTCAATGCTAATTTTCGAGCTTGAAAATAGGAACGTTGATGTGGGTGCAGTTTTTGATATGATTATATATGGATATATACTTTTGTAATATGAGGTTATTTTGTGCTCGTTCATCTGAACTCACGTACGACTTGCTTGATATATATATATGAAATACTCTCCAAAATCTCCGGTCTACGGTTCACCAGCAACCCTTCGCATTATTCTTCGTTCGCGTATATCAGACGTTATTATTTTTCATCCAACCGTCGCCTCCTCGACTAAGTGACCAGAAAATTAACCGAAAACGGTGAAAGAATACTTCTTCTTCCTTCTCTCAAATGCTTCAGAAATCATGATCAATATCCTAGCCTCCCCAATCCCGACGTTAAATTCATGCCTCCACTTATCCAGTCAACTGCTTGTATCAATCATCGATAAAAGCTTTTTAACAACACGATCTGCCAGAATTTTTCATCCCCCGCACAGCAGACGCCAATTCAAATCTACTACATATATATATAAGCGCTTGCGCGTGCGCGAAAACTGTCGATAAGTCTCGTCTCATCTCCTTTATGCCTCTCCTCTCTCTTTCGGGCGTAATCTCGAGGGGAAATGGAAAAAGTCTCGCGGAAGCCGACGTAGCCCTCGCACAAAGGTGCCGCTCTCTCTCTGCTGCAGGGAATTCGCCGGGAAGCCTGCAGCCAGCCCTTGCTGCTCTCATCCTATATTGGTTTGGCTCGCTCGTTCTCTCTGTCTTTGACGGCGAAAGGTGAACGTACACGTGTATACGTATATACATATACGTCTGCACGATGTTTAATGGATTTTGATTCGACGCGAAGTAGGTTTTTCGACACGGAACGACAGCTCTAGAACTCACCCGCGTCTTTTCTTCCAAACTATACGCGTGTGTGTATATCATCCGTATACGTATCGGATTTCAGTCGATCGAAATTTGAAAATTCGCCGGTCCGTTGAAATTCGATAGCGTAGCACAACCAAAAGAATACATTCCTCGTCTAGCGAGAAGATTGCGGCCTATATTACAATACATATACGCACATCGCGCGCACAATCGCGCCTCGTTAGAAACCATTCCAGCTTGTTCTCTTGTAATTTTAATTAAAACAATAGATCGTTATACGAGAGACACGCGCTGCTGCGCTATTCAGTACCAACGTATATACGACGATGGCCTTGTTGTGCGTGTATGTATATACATACATATATTCACGCGCTAAAAGACGCGTTAATTAAGATCCAGCAAAGGCGGTGCATCCTCTCGCGAGAATCTGATACGGTTAAGAACACCGACAACAGCAGCAGCAGCAGCAGCAGTATAAGCTATTCTACTTTACCTACGTGTGCATGTGCATCTTCTCTCTCTCTATCTACCTCTATAACATACACCACGGGGGTTGAATTTCGGGCCCCCTTTGACGCGTCCACACGCGCGGATGCTACTATATGACGTGTGCCAAATATAACTCTGACAGTAGCTATATACGGTATTTCCATTGTCCCACATACACACACACACGTGCATGCGATATAACCGAGATATACCTTTGTAAAGACGAATATATATAGAGTTCGACAGTTAAAATTGATAATAATAATGATAATACGACGAAGCCGTCGTAAACTCTTTGCTCTCGCACGTTGCAGCCGGTGTTTCGGACGCATAAAAATTGTGTATCTTTCAGGAAGATGCGAGGCGGCGTCGTTGTCGCAAGCCTAAACGGTTGTTAAACGCGCCGCCGATGCTGCTCGCGTTTTTATACGAGAACGCGTAGCTCTTTTTTTACGAGCCTTGAGACTCTTTTTCTCTTCTTTTTTTTTCTTCTGTGTAATTCACGCGCGTCTTTATCAAACGTAGTATAGTATATATATATATATATATATTATACATCAGCTATACGCCAGTTACTTCATTACTTATACATATATAAATATTAGGAGTATAACTGTATAGCTACAATGCAGAGCAAGCGTGTACCGTACGCATTTCAGCTACTGCGCGTATATACTCTACAGAACCGAATATGACCTGCATCCGTTATTTTAATCAATCAATCAATCAAATCCTTCACTCTACTCTCACTCTCGAATATTCCCGCGCGATTTACGACACAAGGAAAATTATTGCGTGCTGCTGCTACTGCTCACCTTTCCTCCCGCTTATAAGTAGTGCGCGCGCGGGCGCAGAGAAGAAAGGCAAGAGGTAGAGAAAGAACGTAGAGGAAAAAAAAGAAGAAAGAAAGAACGTATAGTAGGCAGTCAGGCAGGCACGACACGCGCGGGCGCGCGCTCTTTGCTCCGATCATAAAAATCCGCGGCCATAAATCTGGCGATATATATCCGCCGCTGCTGTGAGCGCATGCTGCTTGGTATATAACGGCCGTCTCTCTGTGTTCTCGTTGTGTAGTACTACACCACTGGCAAGCAGCTTGTGTTGTAGCACTGCCTTCTTTTTTTTTTTTTTTAACTTGTCGTGTGTATGTATATATGCGGTTCGCGTCTACATGCGCGCGTAGGTTAGTCACTAATTTCGAATCGCATGAGAGAACAACACGAGGAGGACGACGGTGAATTTCGAGCAGTAGAGGTAGCAGTACACTTGTTTGAAAGTTGATGAGGTTTTAAACGTGCAGTGAGGAAGTCGCGCGAGTGTATATTACACTATACGGGCTGGTAGTATATACTTACCAGTAGCTAAGCATGGGTAGATTAAAGGAATAAAAATTGTGTAGTATAAAAAACTATGCAATTAACGTCACAGGGATTCGGGGTTAATCCATGTGCGTATCGATAAACATTAAAAAATAGTAACGTAAAAATTGCAAAAATCCAATGCGTTTTCATAATACAAAGCAACCCGATTCTTTCTTCTTTTTTTTAATTGCGGCTTTTAAATTAGCTTTGCGCGTGAGATGCTTATATCGCAGAGACACATGCATGCGCGCATGTATGTGTACACGTCGCGTGTGGGATAACGTGACGTTGACGTTTTTCTTCGCGCTTCGTTGCTGCACTAGCGGGGGGCGGTGCTGGATATCCTATTTTCAGGACGAAATATGTCGGGATTTGTTGTGGAAATGAGGAATGATAAGGAGTCACGCGTGCATATATATGTATATATATGTATGTATATATACGAAAATAGAAGCAGCGCACTATACTGCTGTGGTGTCGGGTTCTTCGTTCCTCTTTTTTTTTTTAGAGGTGTACGCGCGTGGAAGTTGAAGTGTACACGCTGCGGATGGATTTTATTATACGCGTCAGAGAGCGCGCGGGGGAGATGTATTTTTCAACCGAGAGCGTTGCTGAGCGAAATTTGGTTTCGAGGTTACGCGAGGAGAGAGAGAGGATTTGACGGGCAGACCTGAATAATGATGTCTGAGAGTGGCTCTGGTTATATATTACATACGTGCGGATGAACGTATGGTTTATTATATATTTTTTATTTGGTCGCCGAAAAAAGATAATTTATACAAGGATATTCTGTAAAGACCGATGGTATGTAGATATACTTTGAATATTATGCAAATTATACAATTGTAACATAAGTATATGTACATGTTAACAAATACTAAGAATTTCGATTTCGATTAATACGAAAATCTACGGATTGCTGAAATAAACACACACGCAACGTTAGTGCGTATACTCGGTGCAAGCCTCTAAAATTTACTAGCGATAATAAAGCTAATGATTAAAGTCGCAAATCTTGCCATTTCTCTCACCCCACCCCCGCTGTTGAAATCTGCGACAATTAAGAGGCGCAATTCTCAGCAGGGGGAGCCTGCACGAGCTATAACTCAAACCCTTAAACGTGCCAGTGCACAACAAACCTATATATATATATATATATATATATATATACGCGTATACACACACGCGCGTATAGGGATAAAAAATGTCTCGCTTAATACGAAAGAAAAGTGCAGGCAGTAGGCGCCAGCAGGCGTTTAGCCACTAAACAATACAACATTGTGCACATACGCCTCGTTTCAATTACACGGCGACGACGACGTTGGAATTCTAACCCCCCGCATTAATAGAAACGATCGCCGTGTATATATATACATTTCACCTTTTTTTTTCCTGCTTTACGAGAGCGAAGGAAATTGGCCTTGTAACATGTCGGCTGGCTATCCGGGTACAATAATCAAGCGCGAAATAGAACCGTATATAGTATATATATATGAGCGTGGTTGCAGGGGTGTAAACTTTTCGGCGCGCGCGCAAAATGTTACGCGCGAGTTGTTTCGCTCTCGTAGAAGTTTCGCGCGTGAAATGGGAGCGTGCGGCATATGCAAGAGAGCGAGAGAGAGAGAGGGTGGGAGAGCTGTACACGCGTTGTTGAGAAGTAGTTTTATTTGCGTGTTTGCGCTTGCAAATTGTATCCTCTCTCTCTCTCCTCCCTGGCGCCCTCCTGCCGCGTGTGAGCGTATATATAGAGAGAGAGAGAGTGTGCGACACACGGCACGCGGCTGTATACGCGCGGAATCTTTCCGGCCATGTGCCAGTCGTATATATATACATACTTTTTTCTCTTCGTTTTTCCCCTCCAGAACGGTTAATTTGGATTGGATTGTGTCCGGTTTGTGAGGGTGCTGTTTTATTTTGGTTGGTATGTTTGTTACGCGTTGTTGCGGTGGTAGTAATCGTATAAGTCTTAATAGAGTTTGTTGTTGTTGAACTGTATTATATATTTAACCGGTCGAAAGGATTATTATTGTATTAGATTTACTGTACCATGGTCTAAGGTATGTCTTAATATATATAACCTTGAGTTCTGCAATTTTCTTTGTCTACACTGTCCACATTAAAACATTTTCCAATCGCTTGCAATATAGCTATAACACGCTACGAAAAAAAAACTGCATTAGCTCCACGAATCGTCAGCAACCGAATTGACATTAACGCGTGCACTCGCGCGTCTCTCGCAACTGAAAAACACAACAAGCAAAACAGTCACGAACCGAGGTGCGCGCAACGAAGAAAAAGCAAAAGCCCATCGGAAGGAACGTGTGTATATATATACAGCTCTGTACAACGTGCGGCAGAAACTGCAATAAACGGGTTAGTTAAAAAGTTTCGAGCGCCTGCTGCTGTTGCTACTGCTGTTGCTGTTATTTTGACGAAAACTTTAATTTCCACGGAGGCGCGCGTGTATATGCGCAGTAAAAACAAGTCGTAATAGTATCCAAATAAACGACACTCTATGCGCCGGGCCGTGCGCAAAAGAGACTTTTATACACCTGTGCTTATATATACATACACACACACACGAGCAAATATATAAACGAGTAATTAGGTGATCCTTGCGCGTGCGAGGAAGAGTAGGGGGCGGTTTAATTAGGGGCTGGGTATAATCGATGATTTTTTTTTTTCGGCGACTGTTTGCGCAACTGATGTGTGTATATGTGTGCGCGCGCGTTGGGTTTGATCAAGTTTTTTTTTTCGCAATCAGAGGCTCATTAACGATGTACAAACGGGATCAGGATTAATTAAAAAGTTGGTTAAATATTGACACAGGTCGACTGCTGTATATATATCCACACTATATACTATACTGTATCGGAATGTCGGCAAATATGTATGGAGAAAAAAAAATTACGTATATAGGTATATAATAATGCATTATACCTTCCGAATAATCAGATTTTTACCCAGTACAATATATATATATCGTACCTATAGGGTACCCCATAAATCCAGTAGAGTCTCTTCCACGTGAACGAGAAAAAGAAACACCCCGCATGCGAGTATAACCGTCACATCGCGAGAAATGTCCTATACTCCTCTACGTGCCCCCATACATCATCCCCGAAAACATGGCCATTTTGAAAGAGAGAGGGAACGATTCGCTCCGAAAAATTTGCATCGTATTGCGCGTCCGGTCCATTATGTCGTTTTTCGCTGCCTCGGCGCGCGCGGCCCGTGCGCCGCGACTACTTTTCCTCCTCCGCACCGTCTCTGGATTATTTATGTGCATCGCGCGAGGTGTGTGCACCTACCTACCTATATTTTCCTTCGGGAAAATCTAGAGAGCGAGACAGCCGAGTGCTTTTGAACTAAGAGTATATAGTTATGGTATAAAAATGATTTGTTTTCGATGATTCAAATATACCTTTTTCATCAATTATATTTCATTAAAAATATTATACAACGAATACTCTTCATATCGTTCGTTTCACACACTTTCACTTTTTGTAAATCCCTCGCTACACGCTCGCACAATACCTCGTCCCGAATAGCCCAGGCCAAATAATATAATCGCACAGCGGGACATTAAAATCGCAAAGCAGAGCCGCGCGTGCATAAAACGATTATCGATCGGACTCTCTACTATATATATATATATATACGTCGAGGTTTCTCGCAGCCGTCGCCGCGCGCCAACAATCGGCAATCAACGGCCGCTGTAGCATTTCCCGCGCTGCACCCTGTCCGTATATATACACGCCACGAACGAAGAAAAAAAAATCTATTGTCCACCTCCTCTCTCCGCGTTCTCTCGAGGGAAAAATTTCTCGCCAATGCAAATCGAAGTCGATTCGCCTCTCTGCGCGCGTCGCGGAGAGATGAATCCCTTCGGACGGCTCCTCTCTTTGTTTTTCCATCCCTCTCTCTCTAGGTGATAATTCTGCGCTCGTAATTACGTTCCGAGAGAGAGAGAGACAGAGAGAGAGAGCGCGGCGGCAACGTTATTTCCGGCACGCGAAATCGAATAATGAAGCGCCGATTGTCCGTTTGTGAAGAGAGAGAGAGAGAGAGGGAGTCTTATTGGAGCTTTGAGGTAGGTACTACGACTGTGCGCAGGCTTTGCCTCTGGTGTTAATTGATTTTTCGCCGAGAAGTAGGAAGAGGTGCTGCTGCTGCTGCTGATGCTGGAGATGCTTTCGCGCGTGATTGGGCCGTCGGGATTTTTCCGGTTTTAAAGAGCGGAGAGAAGTTTTAAGCAAAGGTTGGCGCGTGGGATTGACGATGAGCTCAGTAGTTTGTGGTTTATGATTGTGTTTGAGATTCTTCGATAGAAAAGAATAATGGTTGAGGTTTACCAATACTGTACTCATTTAATGGAAAATATAAAACTTCTCAAATTCATTCAAATAATATAGAAAAAACTTACAAGTATATATTGAGCGCTAAACAGCTACGCCTTGTGATTTGACACTCACCTGAAACAAAGAAAAACACGAAAAAATTAGTCACCTCATAAATATATAACAACCAGATCCAACACGCGCTACACAAAAGCTAATCTCATAACAAACACACACACACACACCCAAATTCCCCTTTTATATTTACCAAAAAAATCATCCACTCCCAACCAAGTACTACGACACATTTAATCCTCCTCACCACACCGCAATTCTCGACCGCACACACACACACAGAACTCTGGGGACAAATCGTTCGACAAACAGCGATAGACGGAAAAATTTCCTCTCTTACTCTCTTCCCCTCACACGTACCACCATCTTTGTCTCTCTCTCCCTCGTCGCCCTCTCCTTCAATGATCGCTCGCTCGCTCGCTCGCCCTCCGGCCTGTAATTGCCATCGTAATCGCGTAATTGGGTGTACAACTCCCCCACCGCCTTTGCCTCTCTCTCAACGCGCCCACATGTACTACTACTACTACTACTACGTGCGTTTATATACTTCACCCCTATACACATATATGTATGTATGTATCGACACGCGCGCGTACGCTTCTCCGAGACATTTTCACGCTGTATGGCACAGCCCGCAGCTCTGTAATAT
>JAWWEQ010049733.1:0-12888 GCA_035583055.1 Torymus tubicola
ACCTGCCCACGACTGAGGAATCGTGGGATTTCTCTACCACTATCAGCTCTGAGACATCCACGTCTGCATCTCAGGAGACACAAGAGACTACGACCTCGGAATCGTCCACTAAAGCTGCAGATAATCCAACGACCCTAGTATCAGCATCGTCAGAGTCAACGAATTCTCCAGCCACTTCCACTTTGAGCACTACAGCGTCATCAGGTTCGACCGAGCTGCCCACGACTGCGGATTCGTCAGACGCCTTTACCTCTATCAGCTCTGACATTTCGACATCTACAACTCTGGAGGCTGATAGTACTACGAGGTCAGAAGAGATTACGGCCTCATCTACCGTTCCTGTCATGTGCCCAATGTTTAATTCAGGTTACGCAGTTCATTTACCACATGAAACAAGTTGTTCTATGTTTTATACATGTGACAATGGAAGAAAAATACTTCAAAAGTGTCCTCCTGGTTTACATTTCAATTCCATTATTCAAGTATGCGATTGGCCAAAGAATATTAATTGTTCCTTTACTATATCACAATAGTTATTAATTATATGGTAGCATGTATTACAATTTGTATGGTTGTATAGAAATACAATTTCTTTTACGTATGGATTAATTAGTTTCTTTTTTTCCCGTTGCTCGTTTTTTTTGTTTTTGGAGTTATATTTTGATTTTATCTATTTAGGTTTGTCCCTTTACTCAAGACCCTGAAAGAGACAGACATATATTATGCGGGAATATTCGTCGTATTTTCGACATCATTATTTCGGTTTTCTTGAATATTGAATGGTGTATGGATTACGACCTCTATTATGTGACTTACAGTATCGACCGCACCGCAGATATTGTGTTTTATTACTATAATTAAGGAATATTCTGTTTTACATGCTTTGGGGAAGGGAATTCTCCATGAAAAATTTTCATAATGAATTTTATTGCACCTTCTGAAAATTTAATCATGTCAAAGAAGGATTATTTAAAAATTAACTATCAAATTCTATAAAAAACTTTCTCAAGTTATTTCATGTCCTCCAAATTGTTTATTCAACCACTGACCATTTTTTTAGTTAAGAACTTAGGAGAAAAAGTGGTTAAAAATTTGTAATAGATCCCAATTATCGAATCTAATCTGGGTTTGGTCATTTTCAGTATCTTCATATTTGGAAATTAATACCGAAATTTTAATTAATTTTAACATAATTATCATTTTACGCTAATTATTCAGTGAACTTGAAAGTTTCTCTAACTATATTAGTACAATATTTAAAATTATATTCAATTAAATGTACCTTCTGAAATACGTATTTGATCAAAGTACAGTAGAATTAATATAATTTGTATCTGATCGGGTCCGAAGGTAGGATAGGTCTATAATACGTAAGGAGGCCTTTTCTATTTTGAGTTACTATAGTTCTTCAATGGAATTTGTACTTTAAATAATAAAAAGACGCACAATATAAACGAAAAATTAATGATGAGGTAAGGTTTATTTATTTGATATTTAACTTTAAAAAAATATATAAAATTATTATATTAACACATAACAGTTGCCTCTTTTTTGATAGCATAATAACGTCTATTGATGCTCTTGTTTTCTTGATCAAGTATTCATCACTTCCAAATTGCTAATTCAATGAAGCTCTTTTTGTCAACGGCAGCTGCCTGCAACAAAAATAAAATTTTTTTTAAATTTGTATGAAGGTTAAACTGTATAGTACGAACTATGTCAAGTATAAAGTATTAAAAAGTATTAAAAGTAATATTTTTCACGAATCAATTCGTTGATTGAATGATCATAATCAGGAGGACTTTTGTACTCAGAAATGTTTTTTTATTATATTCAGACAGGCAGTTTTAACTTTTGTAAAAGTTATTCTGCCTTACAAAAATACAAGATAAGCTAATACAGTGAATTGGTACAAGTTAGTGAAGTATGATTTGGAATTCTTAACCACATTTATTAAATTTTGATAACATTTTAATCTTAAACTAAAACTAAAAAAAACAAATTAATAAAATCTTTTCAAGAAAAGTTTCTAAATTAGTTCCAGATTATATACAAGAAACATCAGTAAGATGCAGAAAAATTTGAGACGCAAGCAACATTTTGAATATCATACAATTAAGGTATTAGAAAAATGCATTTAAAAATAAACATAATTTAAAAGTAAGATTAATCCCTGGTGACAGGTTTGGTTATGTTTACTGCCTTTCTTTAACTTAAAAACCTCCTGCCTCATAAAAGGAATCTTTCTTTCTCAAGCTGTCCATATTTTTTCTACGCAAGTACTGCTTTCCTTTGTGATATTGCTGCTTCTGACTGTCTCAGCTCGCTTACAGTGTCCCGCTGTTCAGCAAATCTGGAAATACTTGGATGAACTTCACCAATTGTCAATGCATGTTTCATCAACTGAGTCTTTACAAGACCATTGTTGTATTCAGACACTTCATTGACAACAGCCGTCTCTATCCTTTTCCTGAAGACAAATACTTCCTTCGGACACTTTCTCCAAATTGAGAATCTGTGGCACGCTTCCAGATAATTTCTGCTGCTTTCACTTCCATGGCCCCTCAAGATCCTGTGAAATTTATTTCACACTCACCTGAAAAATTGTGGTTTGCTTCCCATTAAATAAATTCTTCAGAGTTTGGCTGAAATGAAGCAGCAGCAATAGAGCAGCTTAAACAAAACTTTGATAACACTTTAAAGTCCATAACAAGTCCTGCGAGAATGTCGATTACGATGCCAATGCCATGCAGTGACTGGTAGTCTCTTCTATGCCATGTGCCATCACACGATACTGCAATATCACAATAACCACTACTTGAAAAAGTATTGTGTACTTCATGAACTTGCTCATGAGCAGTTTGAAGAACAATATTCTTGAGAGCACTGGCTTCTTTGTTGTGCTTTTAACAATAAATGAAAGGCATTCTTCGATAAACAATCTATGTTCGTGCTAACACAAAGCCGTTCTAAAGCAGCAAAACCTAAATCAACAGAATTAATACCATTCACAATTCTATGATTCACTAAATATAAAGAGACCGCGGTTTTGTTTTTGTACGAGGGCTTGAATGACTCTCTCCAGCCACTGAACCACAAGACATACAATTTAATGTTATTTTTAATGAGTGTTTTAATTACATCAGAAAATTATTCACAAAGTTTTTGCTCTCCACACTCACTGCACTTAATGATTTTAAGTAGTTTTGACCACACTGAATCATGCACAAGAAGAAATTTTCCTGTGTTGAAATCAACAGGTGTTCCACAGTTCGCTCCTTACTTGGCAGGGAGTGCTCCACTTTTCTTCTGGACTTTTCTCTATTTAAAGTCAACTGAGCCATTCTCTTAGAAGGTCGTCCTTTTTCTGAACGCCAACGTTTATTAACAAGATGAAAACACAGTAAACACAATTATATACACAGATATATAAGTTTTCGTCTGCTCGATTTTCACTATATACTAGGGTATGTTAAATCTGATGAAAAGAAGTTTTCTACGCGTAAGAAACTATATATTATACTGTACGAAACTTTTAGAATTTTTCAAAAATAATACATGAAAACCATAATTCAAATTTGAATTATGAAGACTTGTGAAGTTGGCGAACAGAAATTCCAAATATTAATATTTTTGATTGATATTTAATCCAATCGATTTCTCCAAGTTTGCTGATTTAGTCTCCGCAATGATTTTTATTTGCGGCTCAATAATTAAAAAGTTATAAGCAAAATAAATTTTTAGAAACGGGCGCGGCGCTGAAATATATCAAGTAATTTTACGGGCTGAATTTCTAAAAATTAATTATAATAAAAATACCATTCGAAAGCTCCTCTTTTGTGGATTATGGCGATATAAAAAATAATTTCATTGGTATTATAATTAATTAATAAAAAATATTTTCTTTTTATGAAGAGCAGTACTGAATTTTTCTAGTGACTTTTCTTAGTGTCTTTTGCGGACGCAAAAATAAAATCTTATAAACAATTTAAATGTGCAACATGTGACAAGATAATCGTTACATAAATTGTTTAATAAAAAATTGATTTGTTGTTTTACGCGCAATCGATTAAGCATTGTTGTATTAATCAATTCTAACTTTGGATGCAAACTTCATAGAGCTGATATGAATGACGCTGAGCCAAAGCTGACTCTAGACACCACCCCCCGTCCAGCCAATGAAAATTGCCAAAATTCAAAGAATAAAAATACAAAAGATAGAATTTAAACGGCTCCTTTCAAAAATATTTGTTATGGAAACTGCTTCCTTTTAATTATTGCAAAAAAAAAAAAAAATTAATTCGTCATTTTCTTTACATTTTTAACAATGAAATATGTGGCTGAAGAAATAATATCCCTCTTAATGTCGACATTTATAATTTTCACGCTAACAGGAATATTATTTCTTTAGTCAATTGTCGTAATGTACTTGGATAAATTAATAAAATTGGAAGTAAGCCGGAAGGAGGTTTGCCACATAAAACATACATACATTTAAATTGTTTTATTTTTATTGGCTTTGTCTAGCTGTTTGGGTTGCAGCGGTGCTTAAGCCATATACTTAAATGGATAGATGGCGTTGTTGATGAGTATAAATTCAAATTAATACACATAAACTTTAACAATATTCCCCCGACAAAAACAGGATAGGTAGAAAAGAAAAGGGAAGGAAGGAAAAGAGATTGAACCAGAATATATGAGGATAGGGTCAAAGGATGAAATAAAATTGAACTGAATAAAAAGAACTAAAACAAAAAAGACAATAATTATAGCAAATATATAAGATTGAATTAAAGAAATTAATAATAAATTTACAAATTTTATTTTTTGGAAATTTCAAAATGGATTTTATTAAATAGAAGGTTCGTTAGCTTTTCTCAAACAATTTAATAATGGGATTCTATTATATCCCCGTTGAAAATATCCACCTGGAATAAGGGATCCCAGCTGGAATTCTAGCTGTAGCTCCTTTGTTTGGACAAACTCCGAGTGGTTCACTGCTGGAATCCCAGGTATGTATCGAGATGAAATTTCGGCTGGTATATTAATTAGCTAGGTATTTTAGTATTGTTACAGCTTTTTTTTACAAACTCTCCGTTAAATATCCAACTGGAATACCAGCTGTATCTTCTTTTTTTGGACAAACTCCAACTGGGTTTCTAGCTGGAATTCTAGGTAGATCTGGAATTCCAGTTGGCTCTATTGAAAATATTTTGGTGAATATCTAACTAAATTCTGTTAATCCTATATATAAATTGAGCGATCGAGATTCGTTCAGTTTTCGAGTATTTTTGCAAGAATCTCAAATCGATTTTGAAATAGAGGGCGCGCCTAGCGCGCCAAATAACACTAGTATTTATAAGTTTCATTATAACTTTCTCAAGTAGAAAGACTTTAACCAAAGTCAAAACAAGAGAAGCCAATGCTTTGTAATTATGTAAAGACATTCCAAAAACGAGGCACGCCTCGTAGTTCGATATTCCAATAACATTGGAAAAGTCGTGCGAACCATACCATTTGACTTCCTTATCTACTTTTGGCGTTACTTACTTAGTAAGGTAAATTTGATCCAGCTCGCCGCCTAGCGGATAACGGCAGAGATCGCCAACATAGACAGTCCCGAGTCCCAAGAAAGGCGAAAAGCCGCGGCGTGCTCCATGCTCCGAGCAGAGCCGTCTTCTCGGCTGTTTCCCCCACTCCGCTGAGTTAGGGCGCTGGCAATCTCTACCGCTATCCGCTAGGTGGCGAACTGGATCAAACTCCCCTTACTAAGTAACGCCAAGAGTAGATAAGGAAGTCAAATGCCATCGTCCGCACGACTTTTCCAATGTCATTGGAATGTCGAATTACGAGGCGTGCCTCGTTTTTGGAATGTCTTTACATGTTTGAGAATGCCGTAAATTATATATGAGTAACATGCTGTGGGTGTTAGAAATGAATGTGAGCAACATTGAGTAAAAAATAAATTATAATATATATTAAAACTGTCTATAAAATATAAAAACTCTTACATAATTATTGTCGATGGAGAATAAAATTACAATTGCTTATAAAAGTCGCTATAGATATTGTTACAAAGAATTAATATAAGGCTGTATGAAACTGTTACAAGATTGAGTTTGAGTGTATGAGTGTTACAATTATTAGAGTGTATGAGTTTTACAATTGAGTGTTTAGGTTGCCGAATTGAATATTGCCGTTACAAGTTTCATTGAGTGACTCAGCGAGTTTGTCCTTAAATGTGTATAGTCACGTAGGTGAGTAAAATGATGCTGCTGATGTTAAGATTCACAATTAAATAGTATTGATTTAATTGTGATGTTATTGAGTGTGCACGATTAGATATTATTGATCTAATCGTGCTTGAGAATTACGACATGAACATAGCATTAATCACTTTTCACATCAATGCACGAGCACTGAGTTGTAGCCGTGTGAATTTTTGAGGTTACCTGTGCACGTGCGCTGCCGTATGCTGCAACTGTGAGTTTCTCCAACAATGACGTGATGAGTAGAATCAACGATGAGAAGCACCCAGGATGAGTATATCCACTGATGAGTAGATCCAGTGAAAATCGCCTCCGTTGATGATGATGATCAGACAGACTTTCAATGCTGAGTTGTACTAGAGATGAGTATAGCCAACAATGCGAAACAGCCCTTGATGCCTCTTCTTTATCGAGTTTGACAATAGATGATACGAGCCGATGATAAGTATTGCCGATGAGTGAGTTGAACTTCTCCCATGAGAATTGCCGAAAACAACACTGAGTTCTGCACGTGGTCGTCACGCTGAGACTTGGGTATACCGTAAGAAGAGTATAAGCGGTCGCATGGCGAGCACTCTGTACAGACGAAGAGAGAGTAAGAAAGAGCACATCCATCTTCTTCGTTTTGAACTTGTCATCGCGACGTAAGTCAAATCAGTGTCTCTCTCATTTACATGCGTAAAAGTGAGAGAGATAGCATGAGTTTTTGCCATACTTGGCTAATCAGTGTAGCGAGTCAGCTGTTCCGCAGAGAGTAGCTGATGAGTGCTGCCATCACGCGACCACCTACTGAGTTGTTCTTTAATTGCGCAACCGCGGGAAATTGAAATATTGTTAATTCCCAAACATTACATAATTACAAGGCTTAGCTTCTCTCGTTTTCACTTTGGATAAAGTCTTTCTACTTGAGAAAATACTAAAAAACTTATAAATATTAACAGAATTTAGTTAGATATTCCCTAGAATTTAGGCATATATCCCAGATCTACCTAGAATTGCAGCTAGAAACCCACTTGGAGTTTATCCATAAAAAGGAGATCCAGCTGGTATTCCAGTTGGATATTTTTATCGGGGAGTTTGTAAAAAAAAGCTGTAACGATACTAAAATATCAAGCTAATTAATATACCAACTGAAATTTCATCTGGTTATATACCTGCCATTCCAGCTGGATATCCACCTGGGATTTCAGGTAGTAATCCACTCGAGTTTGTCCAAAAAAAGGAAGTACAGCTGGAATTCCAGCTGGGGTTGGGTTCCAGTTGGATATTTTCAACGGAGTTATTAGAAAATCTAGGACAACAACATGATTAACATTTACTTCAGTAAAAGGACATGCAGGGCAATTATATTCATCGACTAAATTTTTTATAAATAAAAACTGTAAATAAGCGAATAATGATTAGATCTTATTCTATTGATGGATAAAATATAAAACCAGGGTTTGAGTGATTTTTTATTAAAATTGCTAAAGTAATATAGACCATTATTAGGTCTACAGTTAAGCAAAAAGTAGACAATTTTTTCGAACTATTAGTATTAATATTGTGATATAAATCTGTGAAGGGGATTGGAAACAAACTAAGGGAATCTACTTTAGAAGTATTTTTGGCTAAAGAATCAACTATACCACGGTGAGAAGGTATCCAGATTAAATTAATAGAGAAATTCAAAGAGGCTGCATATAAAAACTTTTTTATTTCTAAAGATAAATAAACACAATTCTTACTAAACAGGTTAGAAAGTTTTTATTTGACCTCTAATGTGCCTTAATCTCGTACTAAGTGTATACAAAGTAAATATAATGTAAAAATAAGAAAATAAGCATTTAAGAAAATTTAAAAAAGTAGAATTATATATGATGTGACGAAGATACGTCTCCACACACGTGCAGCAATGTCAAAAGGTGGAGAATTCTCCAATGTCTTTCGCAGCTTTAGGTGGCAAAACTAATAAACCACATTCTGGACTGTCGTGAAGTCGCTTGTATAGGCGCTGCTGTCAACGTAAACTGCGAAAGGTATGGGAGAATTCTCCACCTTTTGGCATCGCTGCACACGTGCGCGTCAAATCTCACACATCACGAAAATGGATTTCACTAAATTTTTTTGCAATGCAAAAATATTTTCACCAATAAAAAAGTAAGGCATTATAATATTAATATTGTTACAAGGTAAATCTTTTTTTTCTAGAATTTCAAAATCACTATTAAGTCATTTTTTATACAAATCACTGTTATTGTTCGCTCTGAAGCGATTTATTATAGCGGCGATATTAATCTCTATGCCAAGTGTAGATATAAAAAATACATAAGTGACGTTTTTATGATATCGTTGCTCCCGAATAAAAAGGTGCCATCTCAGAATCCGGATAGAAAAGGAGTCATTTCAAAATACGGCTAGAGAAGGTGCCATTTCGAAAAACAGAAGATACTGACAATCTTAATTCCACTGTACTATCTGAAAATTCTGAACTAGATAACTAACAAATAGGAAATAAGGTCTTAAAAGAACTAAATCATGATCTTACTGATAAAAATGCTATATTAAAAGAACTCTTAGAAAATATAAAATATGGAAATGTTAAAGATTCAGAAATGAAACAAAAAAACTTATGTAGAAATTATAACTACGAAACCGCCAATTAAAACTAAAAGAATACCTGAAATAATAGTGAAAAATCTAAGTGAAGAACCTAAAAACCACAAAGTCTTTACGAAAGGAAGTATGCGATTGTATAATAGAAGATAAAAACATACAAATGAAACATGTGAAAGACGGTCGTGCATTTCTACTATTATTACTATTTTTTTCATTATATTTTTATGCCATCCTAATGATCCATGAGGATAAAAAGTGGATAAACCATAGGTTCAACAATTGAGTCCATAGAACTTATTGAATTTAATATTTGGGAATTCTTATTTCGTATCATAACGGTACAATAAAAACTCGTATGATTGATTTATATCATTATCATTAGGATACTGATTGGAAACGTTATTGCCTTAAGTCATTTGCAGTAATAACTTGAACATAATCATTTAAAAAATCATTAACAATATTCAAATTTTTTATAACAATGATTTTACTGACTGCTAACGGTAACAGTTGACAGCTTTAACAGCTAAGTGTTCAAAATTTTCTTTCACAATATTTTTTCTTTTATCACTTTAAATTTTATAATAATACTTATTAGGAGAGTATCCTACCTGCAAGTCAGGGATTTTGTCGAATATTGAGATTTGTTTAAGCTGCAAATTAGACAATAACGCTAAAAAACTAAAGTTCTGAACATTTTTAGCATTATTTTGAAAAAATTTTGAACAATACATTTTCGCAAAAAGCAAATGAAAGCTCATTTTCTTTAGTATCATTTCTTTTATTAAAAAGGACACTTAAGCTTATTCCAAGATAAAGGGTTACCGTTTTATAAAGAGCTATTTTCAAGACTATTTTAACAATAAAGATAAAGTTGTTCAGAAGTTTAGTTTTTTTTTAGTAATAACAATAATATTTATTTAGACTTTAGTCTTGTATATGAGGCGTTTGACGTCAAATGCCCCAGGGTGGCGCGCGAGCGTCAAATCATGCTATTTCTAACTCGTGTTTGCGATATTAAAACGTAATTATAAAAATTTAATGATAAGCTTATTCAACCTATTTTTCCTCAGCTTTCCAATGGTGTAGTCAGTATTCCCGAAAATTTTCATTTTCATCTTCAAAAAGTATAAAATGTGTTATGTCTTAAAAAGTATATTTTTAATATTTTTTTACCCTCTAGATCGAAAGCTGAACATTTTTTACGTAGGAATAGATATTTTCCAAAAAGTGCCCATTTCTCACAGAAAACATCTCGAACACTTTTTGGAAAATACCTATTCCTACGTAACGCTCATTTAGCTCTAATCCTTTTCTCTCTACGTATCTTCTGAATCTCTTTAACATTTCCTTCACGCCTACTTCGTTGTTAGCTAGCAATATCACGTAGTCTGCATAAGCCAGCGAATATATCGTCGCTCTGGATTAAAAAGGGGTCAACTCGGCGTCCGTTTCCAAAAGGAATCAACTCGGCGACCGGTTAAAAAACGAGCCAACTCGGCGTCCCCTTCAATAAGGAGTCAACTCGGCGTCCGGTTAAAAAAGGAGCCAACTCGGTGTTTGGTTAATATATATGGTTCTACTTTTAGATATTTTTTGTATACATCTATTTATTACAAAAGCAAGTTTTTTAAAAACATTTAAATAATTGTTCTTAGGAAACCAGTGATGTATTTTTATAGGTAAAAGCTCAAATGTTTTTTTATAAGCTATAGTACAAAGAAAAAATTTACATAAAATATACATAACATATTTTATAATCAATGTACAGTCTATAAATATATTACAAATTATACATTTTCTCATTCAATGGTGTTGCCAACCTAAATATCGAGAAAAAGAATCGCGTTTGAGTTAGCACCTTTTTGAACCGGATGCCGAGTTGGCTCCTTTGTGAACCGGACGCCGAGTTGACACCTTTTTGAAGCGGACGTCAAGTTGACCCCTTTTTTAACAGAGCGACGATATCGTCTTTCTTCCCAGCACCAGTCATTCTTCATGTACCTTCTTCATTTCGTCCTCGAGGTCCGCAAAATTCACATTGAACAATGTAGAGCTCAGTGGACATCCTTGTCTTATTCCTTTGTCTATTTTCAGTTTGCATTCCTCTCTCTTGCCTATCACTATCTTGTACGTCGTATCCTCGTATATTTCCGCTATTCTTCTCCTCGGCTTCTCGTTTACCTCTAGCTTCTCCATACTTCTCCAGAGCTCTCTCCTGTCAATCTTGACGAATACTGCTTTCATCTCTGCCATGAAAGCCCAAACCATTCCTCTTTCTCTCTCTATTTCTTCGTCAATGGTCCTTTTTAATATATATATATATATATATATATATATATAGGCAGATCTCTGGTTAATCGAGAGGTCAACATTTTTTTTCTTTTAAAATCACCTTAATCGCTTCGTAACCATCCTATATGTTACCTTGAATTTTTTCAGATTTTTTCCACTTATAGTTTTTTATTGGCAGAGGGTCAAAGTTGGTGATTTTAGCATTTTCTGCATTTTTGACCGATTTTAATTAATTTATAACTCCTCAGGGAAGCATTTTTCGCGATAAACACAAGAAACCTTTTTTTTTGTAAAATTTTCTTAGTTTTTCAATAAAAATATTTTCAAAGCTGTATGCGTACACTATCATTCACATACCTCCAAATGAAACATTAAAATTCACACAGACAAAAACCGATCAAAGGTATGGACACCCAAAAATTCGTGGAGATGCCTTTTTATTGTACAAAGTATCTGTATAAATCCCAGAACTGGCCGAGATCATTTTATAACCTAAAAAAATTCTTTTATGTTTTGAAAAAAGAAAGTAGTTTAGAATACGACTAAGAAAAGGAAAGTTGAAATGCTACTTACTCTCTGCCTTGAAGGAGATGCGAGCTGGGGTAAAGTGCTGACTAGAAATGAATTGTCGATTATGAAGAGGAGAAATCCAAGAACACATACGGATAAATTATACAGCTTGCATAGATGCCAATAACCATATTAACAGAAGCGAGCCGGCCATCTCAAGAAGCCAAGTAGTGAGAGAGCAGAGATATAATCCTCTTCGGTTCTCCTTCACTGAGTTATTGGAGGAAGTTGTTGAAACAATGTCCAGGTGATAGTGCTCAGTGAGATCAGTTTCCCTCGTTGAACCTCTGGCAATCTCCTTATATCTGAAAAGCAGAAAAAATACACGAAGAATATGCAAGCAAAGAAAAGTAACAACTGCACTGATCTCACCTGTTTACATGGGTGAACATAACCGAGCAGCCGGCGCGCATCTAGCAGTGGCTTTGGAAGAAGTTCAGCATCACCGTCGAAGGGGGCACCTGAATCAGCAGCGTCTAGCTTCCCCAGCATCAGAGCACCGTCAGCAGGTCTTCTCACACCATATTTCATACGCATCAACAACAAACCGCGTGCGCAGCAGAGCGCCGACCGATACGGCATCAATAGCACTGCGCATGTAGAGCGAGAGAAAGAGAGAGCCGACAAAGGACAAGGGAGTGAGAGGGGGCGACTAGGGCGCGTGATCGCAGCACGATCGAGAGTGACTACGCAGGAAGAAGAAAAGCTCTCGAATCGAATAGAGAGCTTTCGTATCATAGTAAATCGTCGTACTGAATAAAATATAAGTTTGAGTAGTATAGTAGTTGGATTTTCCTGCATTTCTACATGTTGTTGCACCGTCTACAACTAATCAACCAGTGTTAAGCAGCGTGGGTTTAGTATTCTTCGAAGTTTTTGTAAATCGTAGTTCAGTGAAGTGCTACAGTGTGTGTATCGAGCTTTTTAGTAAAAAATTAAAAAACGAATCCGAATACAAACTAACTTATTTTATTGTAAAAAATTATACATTTTATATATAAATGAAATAAAGTGTATCTATAATGAACAATTGATACAGTTGTTTCTTGATTAAACTGTACATCATTACAGTAGATTTCATATTTTACAAATTAATAATCTACTAATAACGATTATACTCATGTTACAGTTGTGCGAAATATTGGTATTTTAACTC